>CP139508.1:345355959-345602193 GCA_021014915.2 Artemisia tridentata subsp. tridentata
TTGTTGAGATGAGAATGATACTGTTGGTCCCTTTACACTATTAGAGTTAACTAGAAAGTTAATCTATTTCGTGTTATGACTAATACAATGTTTAGGATTAATTCTAACAGTTATAAAACGTGAGTATAAAAACAACAATATTTTTCAACGTTTAAATTCTTATTAGAAATAATTCCAAGAATCTATACCCAAGTGTTTTGCGGAACAAACACTTGGGATTGAATAGACAAGGGTATGGGGTGTCTCCTATCGAAACTCAAGTTTTGCTTGAGTGGTAACAATATACCCACTGAGCTATCTCAGTGAGTTGTATACTCTTTGTAGGAGAGAAGTTCCTTTGCAAAAGTTCAAGACTTTAAATATACAAAGCACACTTAAACTTCTCTCCCATCTGATCTATTTATACACAAATAATCTAAGTATAAGTGATTAAATATAATACAAGTTGTTGAGGTTGCGTGTCTGACAATTACAAATAGTAATTGTCATTTCCAAGAACCAATAGGAAAGGGCTAATAAGACTTTGGGAGTTGTTGGCTGACACTCCATGACTTTTAGCCGCAATAGGGAAGGTTGGATCTGACAAGAGAAGAGTGTTGGGCTGACACTATTATCTTCTCAGATCTTTTCCCTATTGTTCCCGCCTTTTCTTCAGGCGTTGGTTCCTCAGTCCTTCAATCACTTTGTTGGTTGAGGAGACTGGGGTTCAGTGAGTTCTTGTCTAAAACTCACTGAACCATCATCTTCTTCTTTGGCTTAAGTCCGACTCAGGGAGTACCGCCTTCCTGAGAAGTGAATCCTTCTTCTTGAATTCGTCTTAAGCATCTTGAAGATGACTCACTGAGAGGCTGTTCTCTCAGTGACTTGAATTGTTCTCGGTTTAAGTTAAACACTTAGTTAATTTGTGTCCAAATCATGTTTTACGTATTCTTGGGTTTTTCATGACCCAACAATCTCCCCCTATTTGGATATAAATTATTCCTAAGTGTTTTGATCAGTATGAGTGAGCTAAAGTCTTCTGCTCATACTGAATGTACTAGAAAATAAATAAGGATATTGATATAGCAAAACATTCATCAATTTATTCATATCATTACAAGTCCTATTATTCTAAGTACAAAATACTCATGGTTCCTCAACAAGACCCATGAGTTCAAGCTTCGCCTTCTTTGACATCAACACTTCTTTATCAGGTCGATCCTTCATCATTTGATCCATCAACCTTACAAACTCCTCATTTTCAGGTCTCCTGATATTAAGCGCCATCAGTTTGTAAGCAAGGAGTGTTGTCGTTTCCACTTTGTCGATGTCAGAGACTCTTTGAAAGGCTTCCTGACCAAATTCATCCACAAAGAAGATACCATACTCAGGTTCTTTGATGACCAGGTTGGGACGGAACTTGACTCCCTGAGGAGTAGTACTGTTGCAATGAAGTGCAACTATATATTGTTCAGGTTCCATAGCTACAGCTTTCCTTTTCTTCCCAACCTTCTGAGTAAACTCAGGGATAGTTAGTCCCCGAGAAGCAAGTGCCTCATCATGGTTAATGCCCAGACTCTTTGCCACTCTTGCAAGTTCCTCATACTTAGCACTCAGTGACTTGATGATGATTGGGGCATTCTTGCTTGCGGTTTTCTTCCTCAGGATGGGCATCATCATATCCCATTCTTTTAACCCATAGTCTGAAAACTTGATTGCAGGAAGATGTTCAGACTTCCTTGGACCTCTATGGATTGTTAAGCTCAGAGGTCTGGTGGGGTGAATAGTGATATCAGTGATTTTGCCTTCATCTTTGGTTTTGGTCATGTGCCATACATACCTCTCATAAATCCTCTGCCTCTTTTCTTCCTTAAGTTTGGCCTGTTTGTTATGTTCCTTAAGGATTTCAGCCTGAAGCTTGAGAAACTCATCCCCTTTGATGTCCTTCTTCTCAGACTCCTTGATTACTTCTTTGGCAACCTTAGAAATTTCAGACCTGTTGAGTACCAGCTCTTTCTCTCTTTCCTTCCTGAGCTCTTCTTGGTGTAAAATTTCAGCAAGTTGATCAGGAGTCCCATAGACCCTTCTCCCATCCTCTAAATCAACATAGAATGGTGCATCAGGATCTGCACGTCTTTCAAATGAAGCCTTGACTAAGAGTGATTCAGGAGGAGGGTTTGTTTCAGTCACCATGATTTCCTTCCCTTTGTTAATGGGAGGAGGTTGACTGGTGGATGTCTCAGGGACAGTTACCAAGGCCGAATTAGGGTCAGGGATTGGAGGATCATCTTTTATCTCCCCCTCAGCAGATGGCGGAGCTTCAGTGGAGACACCTGCTGACTGAGGAGGTGGAGGAGTATGAGAGGCCTGAAGAATGGATAAGATGTTGGAGACCATAGACTTAGTTTCAGAAGTCTCATTCTTCACGGCACTTAATTCGGTAGCCATTTCCTTCTGGTGGGTGGTGAGTTCAGTTACTTGGGTGGTGTAGTGGTTGACCAGCTCATTATGTGTTGTTGAGAGCTGCTCAAAGGCTGAGGAGATTCTGATCAGGTGCTCCTTGGATGCATTTACAGCCTGATAAATGGACTCTTGCTGTGTCCTTAAACCTTGAAGATCTACCCCCTGAAGGAGCTTTAGAAGCTCAGTAATGCTGGTGGAGGTGTTAGCCTGAGAGGCCAAGTATGCATCCAATCTGGTGACAAAAGTGGGATCATCTGTAAGATGTTCTTGTACTGATTCTATAGCCTTGAGGATGTTGGACAGTTCCTGATGCTGTCCAGTGGCTATGTCATCTACAGATTTGTTCAGGTCGCCAAGTTGTTTATCAGTGAGGGTGGCGGCCTGAAGAATCTTTGCCTGAGATTCTTCCACTGAAGCCCTGAAGTCAGCATAGGAGGATGCCACTTCAGTGTGCTTATCCCATAGCTCATCCGCAACAGAGTTGTAAAGACCTTCGTTGGCTTTGCGAAGGACTTTTGCCATTTGTCTTTCAGAAGCCGGATGAGCATCGTCATACTTTTGCAACCACTTAGGAGTGGTTGAAGCACCTGATGATGATGATGAGGTTGATTGAGAACTGGGTGGTTGATCCTCAGGATGAGGAGAGGAATGTTGTTTCTCAGAGGGCTGAGGAGGGCTTACTTGTGTTTCCATTTCCTCCTCAGCATCAGGGATCTCATCATCACCAAAATCAATCTCCTCCTCTGACTCATCAGCCAACAAATTTTTATAGTCAGCCAGAGAAGGAGCCTTCAGTAAATCCGGCTCCCCCTCAGAAGAGGGCTCACCTTCGTTGTGGCCAGGTCCTGATTCTTTTGTCATAATAACTGGTGGGGTTTGACCAGCCTGACTAGTCATAATAACTGGGGGGGTTTGCCCAGCCTGACTTTTAGAATCAGTTCCTGAGAGAACAAAAATGCCTGAGTTGGGTTGGGTTCCGTATCGGCGGGTGGTTTAAATCCCTCCGAGTCTTTGTCCCCCTGAGCGCCTTCATCCACTGACGGGTGTTTTTCAATGGAATCATGAGGCACTCCTTGTGAAGATGTATGGACCCCCTTCCCATCAGGATTGGTCTGTCCTTTTGGGGATTTAGGGTCCTGAACTCCCTGAGACCCTGAGTGTGATTGCTCAGGGACGTTAGCAGGATGTGAGTGGGTATGGGTCCCCGTCTCAGTGGAGTAGTACTGCTCCACTGAGGATATAGAACCCTGAACTCCCTCAGGCTCTGATTGTGATTTATCAGTGCCTTCATTAGGATGTGAGTGGGTGGATGCTCCTGACCCTTTTGACTTGTTTTTGTCAGTAGGGACATTAGGAAAGGGTTTGCCCGAGGATACTGAGGATGATTGCTCAGCACCCTCCAGTGGCGTTTGTTTTGTGGCCAATGTGGTCTCTTGTATGGGAGTATGAGAGTTCAAGGTCACAACAACTTTCTTGGTGCTTGAGGCAACAGTCTCAGTGACGAGTGGTTTAGGTCTAACCACCTTACTGGATTGTCCCCCTTTCCCTTTCTTCTTCTTCACCTTCTTGGTTGGTGAAGGAACTGGTGAGCATACATTTTCACCCTGAATCACCATTAACATGTAGGTGGTCAGGGCGACCGGTTGTACCTCAGTAATGTCACTACTAAAGTTGGTCTTATGCAAGATGTCAGGTTTTGTACCTTCATCGTCAGACCTTAAGTAGTCAGAACCAAGAAGATCTTGAAGCACACAGGAAATGAACCTAGGATAAGACATGTGTCTTTGCCTATGTTTCCCTGAGAGCTTTGACACGAGGTCTCGGAAGATTATTCCTCCGATATCTATTTTTCTACCCTCCAAGAGACTGAACATCATCAATTGTTGTGATGAGTTCAACTGCTCAGTGGAGGATTTGTTTCCTCCAAGTACCTGAATGATGAATGTCATCATAAGTCTCCAGACAGGGTGAAACCATGTCTTCACTATTGGAGCCTTTGCCAACAAGGCTTCAGGAGACTCGCCAGGACGCCTAACATCATGAGGCCCTAGGAAAAGCATTTCAGCTTTTATTTCCTGATCAGTAGGGTTAGCCTCAAAGTTCTCAACAAAGTTAAGACCAGTGGCCATGATGAAGGTCTTGTAGTTCAGGGAGAGAGTCCTAGTCCCATTCATCACAATGAAAGTGATGATAGACTCTTAGGTGTCCTTAGGGCTAGTAGCCGTTGCGGTACACCAAAACTCCCTGAGATAGTCATTATAGATGACTTCAGGGGTGGTTGTAAAAGCTGTGGCAAGGAAGCAGTTTTGTAAATACTTAACTACATCCTTGTAACCCGCATATTGCTGCGGGTAATGGAAATTTCCAACCACATTGTTTTTGGTCAGGTCCACGCCCTCCATTGTGAAGCTCACATTTGGGGCGGTGGTAATAGCATTAGAGGAAGCCATTTTATGATCGTGTTTAGGTCGAAAAATGGTCAGATATTTCTTAATGCTAAGAACACACACACAATTTGTTTGAGAAATAAAAAGGGCAGAGTTTGCTTATAAATTTCTAAAAAAAACGTGTGTGTGTATTCTTTTGGATGGGTATTTATAGGATAGTGGAGATGGGGGTATTTTTGGCATTTGAGTGATCTTATTTAATCAAAATATAATTTTTTGGAAGTTATTTTGAATAAAATGTTTGAGATCCGCATTAAATGCCACCACTCTACTTTTCCTCTTTTTTCTCAATTGGCAGAGTGAACAGTTGAGCAGTTTCTGCAAAAGGAGAAGTTGCAGAGTTTCCATTATCACACAGTGTTTTGTGTGAGAGAGGGCATTGAATGCCAAGTTCGGAAGTGGGGGCCCATTAGGTGTATGCCAGAAAGGCAAAAAGAACAAATATTCTTGAATTAAATATGAGTTCAGTTACCAACCTCGGACATTTACTAACTAGATACTTAGAGCATTTAAGTCAGTATTTAATGTCTCTTTTCAGGGCCCTGAATGAATTTTCATTCAGTGATTGTATTTCAGGGACTTGGGACTAGTCACTGATGATTCAGGAATATGAAAAAAAATTCCTGAGCAAAAAGGATTCATGAACTTGGGTTTAGTTCATGAACCTTAAAGATTTTCGGAACTTGGGTTTAGTTCCTGAGGTTGAGGATTCAGTGAATTAATTCACTGACGAACACATTGAGTCAGGGACCTGAGATTTTAAGAATTTACACTTCAGTTGGTAGGAATCAATCAGTGGACTGATTCTCTATATCCAACATTCCTAATTCAGCTTTCAGTCTTGTGAAAGTTGGTTCATCCAAAGGTTTGGTGAAGATATCAGCTAACTGATATTCAGTAGGAATGAAGTGTAATTCAATGTCACCATTCATGACATGGTCCCTGATGAAGTGATATCTGATATCAATGTGTTTTGTTCTCTGATGAAGAACAGGGTTGTTTGAGATTGCAATTGCACTTGTGTTATCACAAAAGATGGGTACCATCTTGTACTGAATTCCATAGTCACTGAGTTGACTTTTCATCCAGAGTACATTTGCACAACAACTAGCTGCTGCAACATATTCAGCCTCAGCTGAGGACAAGGCAACTGATTGTTGCTTCTTGGCACTCCAACAGACTAATTTCCCACCAAGTATTTGGCAAGAGCCTGAGGTGCTTTTTCTGTCCATGTTGCATCCAGCATAGTCAGAGTCTGAGTATCTTTTGAGATCAAGTCCTGAGCACTTTGGATAGTATAATCCAAGGTTAGGAGTGCCCTTTAGGTACCTGAATATCCTTTTCACAGCAGTGACATGAGATTCTCTTGGGTCAGATTGATATCTGGCACATAGACATACTGAGAATTGGATATCAGGCCTTGATGCAAGAAGATACATCAGTGATCCTATCATTCCTCTAAAGAGAGTTTGATTTACTGGTTTACTAGTTAGATCAGGACCAAGGTTGTTTGGGGGAACCATGGGAGTTTTGACTGAGGCACAGTCACTGAGATCATACTTCTTCAGTAGATTCTTTACATACTTCTCTTGACTGATAGTGGTTCCTCTATCAGTCTGCTTGATCTGAAGACCAAGAAAGTATGTCAGTTCTCCCATCATGCTCATTTCAAACTTCTTTGCCATTAGTTTTTCAAATTGTTTGCAAAGTTTGAAACTTGTTGAGCCAAAGATGATGTCATCAACATACACTTGTACTAGTATGACATCATTATTTGTCTTATAGATAAACAATGTGTTGTCTATCTTGCCTCTGACAAATTTGTTTTGGATTAAGAAGGCTGAGAGAGTCTCATACCATGCCCTGGGAGCTTGCTTCAGTCCATAAAGGGCTTTGTTAAGCTTACAGACATGATCAGGAGACTCATGGCTTTCAAATCCAGGAGGTTGCTCAACATAAACTTCTTCTTTCAGTGAACCATTTAAGAATGCACTTTTAACATCCATTTGGTACACCTTGAAGTTCATGTATGTAGCAAAAGCAAGGAAGATCCTGATGGCTTCCATCCTTGCTACTGGTGCAAATGTTTCTTCATAGTCAATGCCTTCTTGTTGATTATAGCCTTTGGCTACAAGTCTGGCTTTGTTTTTAATGACTATGCCATTTTCATCAGTTTTGTTTTTGAATACCCACTTCATGCCAATGACTGAGACATTCTCAGGACATTTGACCAAGGTCATTACCTTGTTTCTGTCAAATTGTTCCAGTTCATCATGCATGGCCTGAACCCAACTTGGATGTTTAAGTGCTTCTTTAACACTTTTGGGTTCAATTGTGGAGATGAAGTCCACAAATAGGCATTCATTGGATGAGGCTGCTCTTAGACTAGCAGCCATGCTCCTGGTGAGCATGCCTTCAGTAGGCTCTCCAATAATATTGACAAGTTCAATGTCCTGAGACCTAGTCCAACTTTCTTGAGGTCCTGGATAATGATTTGAACTTGTGGAGGCCTGATTGGGTAGAGGGTTTGGTTCTGGAGTAGACACATGATCATTGATTGGATCTTGAGTGTCTATCAGATCACTGAGATTGTTTGGATCTTGAGTATTTTGAACAGGCTGATTGATATCATCAGTGTGTGTATGTGACTCAATAAACTCAGTGATGGTTGGGTTAGGTAGGTTGTGGGGGATTATGTAATAGGAGAGATTAGCATAATCTTGATACTGAGTAGAAGGATTGTTTTCAGACAGATATTCATCAGGAGGATATCTTGAAGAATTATCAATTCCTATCTCTTCTACTGAGGCAGTTGAGAACCTGATAGCATTAGTGCTCTCATCAAAGGTAACATGAAATGTTTCCTCAGTCTGCTGTCTCCTTGTGTTGAACACTTTGAAGGCTTTTGAGACAAGTGAGTATCCCAGGAAGTATCCGTCATCAGCTTTTGCATCAAATTTCCCTAGGTGATCCTTGTGATTATGAATAAACACAGGACACCCAAAGACATGAAAGTAGCTGATGTCAGGGATTCTTCCTTTGAATAACTCATATGGGGTTTTCCCATGTCTCTTGACAATTATGGATCTGTTTTGTGTATAACAGGCAGTTTTGACTGCATCAGTCCAAAAATGGTTGGAAAGGACTGATCCACATAGCATTGTCCTAGCAGCTTCAATGAGTGTTCTGTTTTTCCTTTTAGCAACACCATTTTGTTTAGGTGTGTATGGAGAGGAAAATTTTTGGGAAATACCTTTCTCATCACAGAAACATTCAAGTTCATTATTTTTGAACTCAGTCCCATTGTCAGTTCTAATTTGGTTGACCTTAATGTCATTTTGATTTTCAATGTTCCTGACAAAGGACATGATTGTTTCAGCTGCCTGACTCTTTTTGATCAGGAAGAATACCCAGGTGTATCTAGAGTATTCATCCACTATGACCAGAGTATACTTCTCATGGTTAATAGACCTTGGACTGATAGGTCCAAATAGATCCATATGGAGAAGATGTAGGCAGTTCCTGATGGAAAAGTTGGTTTTGGTTTTAAAGGATGCTCTGTGATGTTTACCTTTTTCACAAGCTGAGCATGGTTTATCCTTAGAAAACACAAGAGATGGTAAGCCAAGGACTTTGTTTTGTTTTACAAGATTGTTAATGTTCTTAAAGTTCAGGTGGGTAAGTCTCTTATGCCAAAGCCAGTTGAGTGTATCAGTGGCTTTAGCAAAGAGACAAGTTCCATCCTGAGTTAGACTGGACATGTCTAATACATAAACATCTTGTCTTCTTGGTGCAATGAGGACAATTTCCTTATTTGCATTGAAGATGGTTCCTTGCTTATCATCAAACTGAACTATGTATTTTGCATCACATAGTTGACTGACACTGATCAGATTATACTTAAGACCATTTACATATGCTATCCTAGTAAAGACAATACCATTGCAGTTTACTGAACCATAACCTTCAGTGAGACATGATGAATTATCAGCAAATATCACTTTGGGTCCTAGTTCTTCCACATATTTGTGCAGACACTCCTTAACACCAGTCATGCTCCTTGAACATCCACTATCTAGATACCAAACAGGATCCCTGGCATGCTTCTGCACAGATAGTAAACTAGGTCAGTTCTTTCTAGGACTCCATTTCATGGAGGGTTTGGTATTGTAGGTCTTTATGAAAGTATTAATTGATTCATGGTCAGAGGTTGAGTGGACTGAGCTACCACATGTTTTGCATTTGGTTGTAGGGGAAGCCTCAGTAGTCTGAGAGGATTGTTTCATTCCTCTTCTTGACTGAATGATCTTCTCTTTTCCTGAGGATTTCTGAGTGGAACTTCCACTAGATTCACAATGTTTGTCATATTGACAATCCTCAGGGTGGTGGTCATTGAATCCACACAAAGGGCAGGGTGGAAAAGGCTTGGCCTTTTGCTTCTGTTTCTGCTTAGAATCAGAAGGGTAGTTCAGGCACTGAGCCTTAAGTCCTGAAAAGTTTGACATGACTGAGCATTGTTTATGATCAGAGGTCCTGTGATCTTCCTTTTTGCAAATCATGCAATAAAGGACTCTATAGCAATCATCAGTGAGATGATTTGTATAGTTGCATAGCTCACATCTTTTCAGGGGTTTTGTGGGTTTGGGTTTGGTCTTTGAGGAAGTTGGTTTTTGTTCCTTCTTGGATTGAGAAGATTTCTCAGAAGATGCAATCTTCTCTCCTAGCTTCCTGACCATTTCAGCCAACTGATCAAATTTTGAGTCAGGGCTTTGGGTTGATACTTCAGAAGGGACTGAAGTTGATGAGTCATCAGTATTTACTGAGACATCAAGGTTTGCTCTCTTCAGGATGGTTGTTCTCCTTCCTGATCTCTCCTTTGGAGAGTGTGGTGAGAAGACCATAGGTGGGAGGCCTAAGTTAGGTGTAGCACCCTGAAGGGTATTTAGTGGAGGAAGTGGAGGGTATGATTCTGATTCAGACTCATCCAAGGACTCAGTGAGTGGTTCAGTGAGTTCAAGCTTACTGAGTTTTTCAGTGAGTCCAAGCATATTTTTCAAAGCCTGACTTTCAGGAAGCAAGATCTTTCCAGTCTCAAAGTTTGGTAACTTACTGACTGGGTTGTCCCTGACAATCCAGTCATTTGACTTGGGAAGTAATTCTTGCTCAAAAGATATGCCAGCTGGAACAAAGTTTATTTCATTTTGACACACAGTTGGATCAACCATAAGAGGGTCAATACCAATGGTTTTCTGAGAGATTAATCCCACAGTGTCAAAAACCTTAGGGTTCTTCTTGGTCCAGCTTTGAATGATAGCCTTTTCTTTGTTAAGTTCAGTTTGAAGGACTTGGTTTTGTTTCAACAAACTTTAAATCAACACAAATATAATTCATGTAAGACTGCCAATCAGAATCATCATCCATAGAAAGTAAAGTATTTACCTTCTTCATGGTGATGTTGACCCACTCTCCATTTCTAGCATGGCCTTTTCCCACAGCCACCTGATCCTCTTCTGAAAGTGCCATCAGTGCACTAACTCTTATTTCCTCATCTGAGGAAACCTCTTCATCATCCCAATCATATGCTTCAGCTATTAAAACCTTGTTCTTTGTCTGAATAGGTTTAGATGTTTGAGCAGCCTGAGACAATATGGGGTTAGTTTCAAGAAGTGCAAGTTTAGCTTTGATATTCCTATATTTTGTTTCAAAATCCTTTTGACCCTTGTTTTGGAATTGTTGGGTGGACTGAAACATTTTAGGTTGAAACTTGCTAGTTCCTGAAAATTTGTAAGAGGGTTCTGAGATAGTTTTAGAATAACAGTCCCTAGCAAAATGACCCTTTTTACCACATTTAAAGCATTCAGTGGTCTCATTTGCTTTTGATTTTGTAAAGTTGGACTGATTTCTTTTGATGAAACGTTTTGAACTAGCAAGGAGTGCCCTTTCTTGGAATTCCAAGTTTAGGTCATTCAGGTATTCCTCATCAGTCCTTTCATCAATTTCTTCTTCAGAATCCACTTGAATATCCTGCACAACACCATTAGAATAGAAAGCAGTTGATATGGGTGTGGAGGTTAAGGCCTTTTTGGACTCAAAAGCTTTTGAGTCAGGGTATCTCCTTGAGATCAAGTTGTCTTCATAGACAAACTTCCCATAAATTTCAGGGAGCTCAAGGGTCTGAATGTGGTTAGCATTCCTCAGGCCTTGTGAGAAGTTGAGCCACTTCTCAGGGAGACTGTTGACAAAGCCAACATTTGTCTCATGTTTGGTCAGTACAACACCATCATTTGATAATTCATTTATCAAAGTCTTGTATCTGGTGTAGGTCTGTGAGAGACTTTCAGAGTCTTTTGCCCTGAAAGTATTATACTCAAGTTTAAGGTCCATGACCCTATTTTCCTTGGTATCTGAGGGACCCTCAAAGCTGTTTACCAAGTCATCCCAAGTTTGCTTGGCTGTTAGACAGTTGATGACTGATTCTATTACATCGTCAGGAAGACATGATATAAGGATGCTTTTCAGGCGTTGGTCTTGATTGACCACCCTCCTCTCATCAATGGTCCATTGGGCCTCAGGCTTGTTTAGCCTTGTGGCAGTCTTTAGGACAAATGGGCCATCCCTGATACAGGTGATGTAGTAGGGTTCCATACCAGTAAGATAGCAAATCATACGCTTCTTCCATTTGCTAAATTTCCCAGCTTCAAGTCTGGGTGCAACAGCTGAGTAGCTGCCACTCTTTTTGTCGACTAGCTGGGGTACATTGATATCAGCCATAGTAGGATCTTGGTTTTAAAAACCTAGAGCACTCTTGGTTAGTTTAAAAGATTTTATAAACCAGAGGCTCTGATACCACTTGTTGGTCCCTTTACACTATTAGAGTTAACTAGAAAGTTAATCTATTTCGTGTTATGACTAATACAATGTTTAGGATTAATTCTAACAGTTATAAAACGTGAGTATAAAAACAACAATATTTTTCAACGTTTAAATTCTTATTAGAAATAATTCCAAGAATCTATACCCAAGTGTTTTGCGGAACAAACACTTGGGATTGAATAGACAAGGGTATGGGGTGTCTCCTATCGAAACTCAAGTTTTGCTTGAGTGGTAACAATATACCCACTGAGCTATCTCAGTGAGTTGTATACTCTTTGTAGGAGAGAAGTTCCTTTGCAAAAGTTCAAGACTTTAAATATACAAAGCACACTTAAACTTCTCTCCCATCTGATCTATTTATACATAAATAATCTAAGTATAAGTGATTAAATATAATACAAGTTATTGAGGTTGCGTGTCTGACAATTACAAATAGTAATTGTCATTTCCAAGAACCAATAGGAAAGGGCTAATAAGACTTTGGGAGTTGTTGGCTGACACTCCATGACTTTTAGCCGCAATAGGGAAGGTTGGATCTGACAAGAGAAGAGTGTTGGGCTGACACTATTATCTTCTCAGATCTTTTCCCTATTGTTCCCGCCTTTTCTTCAGGCGTTGGTTCCTCAGTCCTTCAATCACTTTGTTGGTTGAGGAGACTGGGGTTCAGTGAGTTCTTGTCTAAAACTCACTGAACCATCATCATCTTCTTTGGCTTAAGTCCGACTCAGGGAGTACCGCCTTCATGAGAAGTGAATCCTTCTTCTTGAATTCGTCTTAAGCATCTTGAAGATGACTCACTGAGAGGCTGTTCTCTCAGTGACTTGAATTGTTCTCGGTTTAAGTTAAACACTTAGTTAATTTGTGTCAAAATCATGTTTTACGTATTCTTGGGTTTTTCATGACCTAACAGATACATATGTAGGTGTAGAAGATGAGATTGATTCACCCCTCGTGTTTTTTAGATGAGATTGATCAATTTGATTCACAATCGGTGTGTTTTGCTCACTGGTTCGTTGTTGGGTGTGTTCTTCAGTCTGTTTTTGAGATAAGAGTATAAGACAATTCAAATGAGGGATGAAGGGGCGCGTTTTTTTTACTAAACCTAATAATCATTCGGGTTGTCGGGCTTCTTTTGGGCTTATTTCGACCCGACCCGACCCGAAACCGACATGTACTAATTTGTATAACTGAGAACCAACCCGAATCCTGTCGGTTCGGTATCGGGCCACTCGGGTTCGGTCGGTTTTTCGGGATTTTTCGGTTTCGGTCGGTTTTGTTCAGCCCTAGTTTTTTTTTGCATTTATTATGCGTAAATTAGATAATCTCATGATTGATTTAACTTTGTGTGCTTAATTATGTATCGTTTTGTAGAGATATTGATGGATGTGCCTTTAGATCGTTGTGAGTTTTTTTTTTTTTTTTTTTTTTTTTTTTTTTTTTTTTTTTTTTTTTTTTTTTTTTTTTAAATTTGTTGTTAGTGTTTTTTAATTTCCTTAGTTTGTTAAGGCTTATTGTGTTTCATTTTGGTTACTTTAATGTAGGGCAGAGCAAAACCGACCGAAACCAAAAAATCCCGAAAAAACCAACCGAACCCGAGTGGCCCGATACCGAATCGACAGGATTCGGGTCGGTTCTCGGTTATACAAATTAGTACATGTCGGTTTCGGGTCGGGTCGGTATAAAAACCGAAATACGCCCGAAAGAAGCCCGACAACCCGAATGGTTATTAGGTTCAAGGTTTAAAAGTACGAAAACGAGTTTCGAGGCGTTTTCCCTCCGCCTCAAGAGGCGTAAGCCTCGAGGCGGACCGAGGCGTAAGTTCGAGGCGGAATTAAAAAAATATATAGAAATTATATATATATAAGTTTTAATAGGTATTTATATATTTTATATACATATTTTATAAACTTTTATTAATTTTTTTATTTTATTTAATATTTTTGAATTATATATTTTATATAAATGTTGCAAAATTTACATTATATATACATTTAGTTGTATATTTGAGTAAGACCCACTCTTAATTAAAATAAAAACTTTTAATTGGCCCATTGTAATTGTAAATAGGCCCACTAAAAATAAAAATCCGGCCTTTTAGGGTTAATAAGTACTACTATATGACTTCTCTCTCTCTCCTTTTAGACTACAGCAACCTTTCACCTTCTTCTTTACTTCTAACACACAGATGCACCACCAGATCCACTGGAATATTTCTTAATTGGATGTAGGCACCAATATTGAACACAGATCCACCAGATCCACCAATATTGAACACAGATCCACCAGATCCACCGCCAAAAAAAACGAATAATCCGCCTCGTACCCGCCTCGCCGCCTCACACGCTTCACCGCCGCCTCACCCAACCGAGGCGTACGTTCCAAATCAACCACCAGAGGCGCCGCCTCATATGCGTTTTCCGGCCGATTCGCCTCAAGGCGCGCCTCGAGGCGCCGCCTCACACCGTTTTTTTAAACCATGTGTATATTAGGTTTAGTAAAAAAACGCGCCCCTTCATCCCTCATTTGAACTGTCTTATACTCTTATCTCAAAAACACACCGAAGAACGCACCCAACAACGAACCACCGAGCAAAACATACCGATTGTGAATCAAATGGATCAATCTCATCTAAAAAACACGAGGGGTGAATCAATCTCATCTTCTATACCTACATATGAAACATTCTCATCTCAACAAAACAATGCAATGGAAGTAAGTGTTGTACATGTTTTAATTATAGTTGTGTAAATTATAGTTGCAACTTGCTTATTACAAAACTGCAACAGTTTTGATCAGGGGGTGTTTGGCATTTTTAATCAGGGGGTGTTTGGGATTGCTTATTTTCTTTAGTATCAGGCCTCTAGAAGTGGTTATTTACTTGTTTATTTTTTTGGTGGTTTGTTCAAATAAGCAGTTTCGAGTAAATATGTTTAGTGTAGGATAGGAAATGTAATCACTTGAGGTATCAATGGCTATGGAGGATGGATGGTATTAGTAGGATGGATGAAGCCTTCCTCTGAGTGCATTTCAGCCATCATTGTGAGGTTGTGAGCTGCGATATGGTTTGAGATGTGCTCTTAGAGAAAGTCCTTTGGTGATGGTGAACTTATGATAGCTCAATAGTCAATATGACTTTATAAGTTCTTCAAATATATCATACTTTATAATAACAAAGCGAGTTAATGCCATATAAGTCAAAAATATTCTGAACTTCTGATCTACCTCCGGAAATTTAAGTTGACCTTTGGCTATTTATGCTTGTTCAGTTCAGTTTATAGTAGTTGACCTACACTTGTGTTACTAATTTTTTGTTTTAATGTGTTTGTTTAGGATCAGACGATAGACGTTGAGACTCTTGACTGTGATGATAATAAACGCAAAAGGAAAGCCCCAGCCAAACCAAGGAAAACGACTTCTGAGTGTTGGAAATACTTTGATCAAAAGTTTGAACCAGATGAAGATGGGGTTTTGATTAAGATGGCCTACTGCAAATGGTGTGATGCGGTTTTCAAAGCCGACTCCGTTAATCATTATGTAAACTGTGATAAAAACCCCGATGTTGAGAAAATTAAGAAACAAAAAAAAAACTAGCATTTAAAAAAAAGATTGGTGAGAAGGATGAGGGTGGCAGTAGCATTGGGACTTTAGAAATCTGGAAGTATGATGAAAAAGTGATTAAATAGTCGTTGATTAAGTTAATTGTTCTTGCTGAGCTTCCGTTTAAGTTTGTAGAACACCCGGCATTCATTGAATATTCCACGAACATGCAACCTAGATTTAATATGCCCTCTCGTTTTACTATTGCTAGGGATATTTCTAAGTTTTATCTTGACGAGAGGAAGAGCCTATTCAATTTCTTAAGCAACAAGGCCACCACAGTTCATTTAACCACCGATACGTGGACTTCTAGTTGTAAAAGAATGAACTTTATGGTTTTAACCGCCCACTTTATAGATGATGATTGGGTAATGCACAAAAGAATTATTAATTTTAGACCAATTCATAGCCATAGAGGGGTCGATATTGGTAGGGCACTTTTGGAATGTATAACCGGATGGGGTATAAAGAATGTTATGACCATGACGGTTGATAACATTGCTTCAAATACAAAGCTCTTGAATACTTGATAGAAAATTTACCATCTAAGCATGATGGTGGTAAATATTTTCACATAAGATGTATGGCTCATATTTTAAACCTAGTTGTCAAAGATGATCTTAAAACATACAAAAAGGAAGTAGATACCATATCCTTGTCCGTGAAAAACATAAAACACTCGAGCTAAAGAGGTACTAAGTTTAAAGAAAGTGTTGAAAAGTCTTGTACTTCAAATAAGTTTTTGATTTCCGAATGCCCTACAAGATGGAATTCCACACATGATATGTTTGAAAACCACTATTGAGTTAAAAGAAGCTTTTTTTGATTATGATTTTAGTAACTCTTGTTTTGCTCGAGACCTTGAGGAAACACCTAAGCGGGCTGATTTTGAGGTTTGTAAGAAGGTAGTTGCTTTTTTGGAGAAATTTAAGGAAACAACAAAACTTGTGTCAAACATATCAAGTCCCGTAGCTCATTTGTGGTTTGGAGAGGTACTTGATATTGATAAGCATCTTCGTGAGTGGCTAGAAAATGCTTCTTTGAAGGGAATGGTTCAAGATATGAGAAAAAAGTATGATAAATATTGGGGTGATTACAAAAAAATCAATCATTATATGTAATTTGCCGTTATCTTAGATCCCACAATGAAGTCGGAAATAATTGGATATGGGTTTACACATCTGCTAGAAAATGGTTGTATACCCATGGAGGTCGATGAAGAAATTGATGAGACGCCAATTCAGTTTTTAACCAACGAAGAATTATGTGCCAAATTGGTTAAGAAGGTTGAGACTGATATGGGATTATTGTTTGCCATTTACAAAGAAATATATGGCACAAACACATCAAGCGACATACCGAAATCAATGTCAAGTAAAAGTACTAGCTCAAGTCGTCGTCGTAGCAATGCTTTCTTAAATTCGTTTAAAGATACAGTTGGAAATAAGTTGAGCGGGGGGTGAAGACGAGTTGACCAAATATCTTAAAGAACCGCGTCTTGAGCTAGAGGATGACGAAGACTTCGACATACTTAATTGGTGGAAGTTAAACAGTCCAAGATTTCCAATCGTATCAAGGATGGCGAAAGGTAATAACTTATGTTTTTTTATTAAATTTAGTTTGCTGTAAATTTTAGATATCTTTGTGCATCCTCTAATTCAGTTTGCGAAATGTAATAACTTATGTTTTTTATTAACTTTGTTTTAGATATCTTGTGCATCCAAGTATCCACCTTTGCTTCCGAATCTGCCTTTAGCGCGAGTGGTCGCATTTTGGACCTGTATAGGAATTCTTTAGCGCCAAACATTGTAGAGGCTTTGGTGGCACACAAGATTGGATTCGTACATCAAGTAGAAACATCACTGTGGATACGTTAGAAGATTTAATGAAAGACGACGAGCTTGCTAAAGGTAAACTTACTGAGGTTTTTTTTTAACAGTAGGCATTTTAGTACCGCTGACGTTTATGAAATCCATTGCACATGAATTAAAGTGTCAGGCTTAAAGGACATACACATGAATTATCTACATTATGTATTGAGTTAGGTTTGTAAAGTTATTTGTATTTGCTTCTATAGGACACCTCTATGATTAACATGATATTCTGGTATAGCTAATATGGTTTATTTCTAAGTTTATTGTGGCTTGGTAGCATGCTCAATTTGTAATTAGTTCTAAATTTTTTCCATTCGAATATAACTAACTTGTGTTCTTTTTTAATATGAATATCAGAAATCTCCTAAAAGCTTGTAGAATATCTTATCCAAACACCCCCTTAACTGTGCCATATCCAGTTATTTTATTTTAAGCTAATTGTGGCATGTAAATCATATTTGATCCAAACACCCCCTTAAGAGTGTTTAGGATTGCTTAACTGGATTGCTTATCCAAATTGCTAAGCTAACAGTTTAGAGTTGCTTATGCTAAACAGCTTATTAGGGCTGCAGTTTTAGTTAGGGCTGCAGCAAGGGGTGTTTGGATATGCAAGAAAATGGTTGAATGTTAGGGGTGTTTGGATATGCAAGAAAATGGTTGAATGTTAGGGCTGCAGCAAGGGCTGCAGTTTTAGTTAGGGCTGCAGTTTAGTATAACTTCTCTATTCACCCTCTTTGCTTGAGTCTATCTGGCAGATTTACATTAATTTGTTTGTTGTCATGTTTTTTCTAGAAATTCAAGAGGGGTTAGACAAACAAAAGGGAGAACAAAATCATGGAAAAGAGAAGAATGTTGCAGCATGATTGAAGTTACGCTTTCAGATTGCAAAATGGAATTTGTTGTCATCGAATTTATGCTTTGCATTTGGTTGCTTGCTATAATGCTACATCGAATTTGTGCTTTACATTGCTACTTTAATTTGTAATAGTCTAATTGGCATGGAACTTGTTGGTCTAATTTGTAATGCTACTTTATTTACATTTTGTTGCATATTGCATTTGGTTGCTACTGCATTTTGTTGCATTTGGTTGCTACTGATTGAACTTGTTGGTCTAGCTGGCATGGAAATTCGGTTCTTGCTGCATAAAACCGAAACCGACCAAACCGAGAAAAACTGAACTGACCCGAGTCCCATTCGGTTCAGTTTCGGACCAGTTTTTTCACACTTTTCGGTTTCTGGCTGGGTCGGGACGGGTCGGTTTTGACCCGATGCTCAGCCCTACTTTAATGTTCTTTTTTGTGGTTTTCTAGCTTTTTGGAAGTGAAAATGGAGATGTCAAGATGGATTTGCTTTGATGAGGTCATGGAGATTTGAAATAAGAAGATGAAGATCAACACCTGGTAAAAGAATAGACAATGTACTTTATTAAATTTGATGCATATACAAAATATTAATTTGAGTTGTTAAGATTGTGCTCTATTAAAATATTATGGAAATCTCATAAAATTTTGATATTTTTTCAATGTTGCTGATGACAGATGACAAAATTATGTGATGTTAGGATGCACGCAGCAAATGTTGTGCAGCAGTGATATGGTTGTGATTGTGAAGTGGTGGTTTAGTCTCATATGGGTTTTTGGTTGTTGAGTTTCATCAAGTGATTAAGGTTAGAGTAGTTTTTAGGTGGCCTGGTCTTTTAATCTGTTTGTGTTTTTACTATTTTGTGCCTAGAGCATTTTTCTTTTGGTTGTCAACTTGTCATTGTTCTCATGTGGTTTTGTTGCTGTGAGCAGTTTGGTGTTTTTTTGTGTCTATTTGGAGTTTTGTATTTTGTTCCTTAATAAGATTTTGTTTTTCGAAACTTTTTTGACCTTAATATGTATTTCGTGTATATGGGTTGCTTTATCTATATCTATACTACATATAAAGTAAAAATGGTCAATGTTGAAATGTTAAAAAATGTTCAAACTTTTAACACATTTGGAAAGTATTGAAGTGTTGAAATGTTTGCTATTAATATACATCGAAAACCGGGTTGACCCGGGACGCTTCAAACTCGTTGGGATGACCCGGTTTAATTTGACTCGTTTTTTCGACCCAACCTGTCGGGATGACCCGGTTTAAATTGACCCATTTTTTGCTCGAAACGGTTCAACCGGTTGAACCATCCGGGTCGAACCGGGTTTCAAAACATTATGCTTAATCCCCAAATCCTCAAACTTTTATTATTTTTCGTTTATAACCCATAAACTTTTTTATCACTAAAACTATCTGCCGCTATAAAATCCCGTTGCTATGTACGGGTACTCGTCTAGTTAATTAATGTTGGTGTATTATGTTGAATTGAATGAAAGTGTTTTGGAAGAAACTATTTCTTTCTCGGTTTTAAAAAAACAGTGTCTAATAAAAAAGCATTAGAGCATTAGGTATGGTAACGCCGGGCAGGACATTATGCCAACATGGCGTCAGTGTTGCTGGCGTTACCATACTGGCGAATGAGCGTTTTCGACGGTGTTGGGTTGGGTGTTAACCCACCAACGCCCGTTGCTTGCTTTTTTTTCGATTTAAAAAGGTTGTGTTTGTGTTTTTTTCCATGGTTATAAAGAAATTTACCGATTTTAACATTTATTTGATATAAATGGTGCATAATTTACATATTTTTATTAAATTTATTAGTCTTTCTATTATTTTTAGTTACACACTTATTTATATGTTGCAAAAATTTACATTATGTGTGATTTTGGTAAGTTTTAATTAAACCTCACTAAGTTATTTGTTGGGCCAATTGTGTAAGCTATTTATTGGGCTAAAAAAACGACTAAAAAACCATATAACATATTAGGTTAACTAAAAATTGTAAATACCAGTCTCTCTCTTCTCCGTTCATCTTCTCCCTCCTGTTCTGCAACTTCCATAATATCGAACCACCACCTTCTTACCACTGTCACCATCTTCGAAAAAAACGTATGTCTTCTACTCTTCATCTCCGATTATGTCTTCTACCAATAATTGACCGATTTTGACCGATATTGGCTGATTTTGACCCATTTTGGCGGATTTTGACCATTACCGATATGCAAAATATCGTGACGGTGGACTGCCGATAAGCGATATATCAGTGATATATTGGCTGCCAAGACCGATATTTACAACATTGGTTTTTTCAATGTGTGCAGTGTGTGTTTTTACAATGTGTGCGTAGTGTGTATTTTTAGTGTGTGCAGTGTGTGTGTTTGAGGAAGAAGGTAAGTTTGCTAATATATACGTCATTTTAGTAATGAACCTTTTTGCAACTTCAAAACCGCCCCATCTCAATTCTATATATATATTTTTATGAAATGATGCTTTAAAGATTATAAAAATAACTATATGACCATTCGTTAACTAACATATTTTTATAGGGGTGAGCATCGGGTCAAACCCGACCCGACTAAACCCGAAACCGAAACTCGCTAAAATCCTAAACTGAGACCGAACCGAAACATACTCGGGTCGGTTTCGGTCGGTTCGGGTCGGTCGGGTTTATCGGTTTTTAGTCGGTTTTGTCGGGTTTCGAACCGAACCGACCCGAACCAACCCGACATGTCTGGAAAAGTGCAACCCGATACAAAACCACCACCACCCCCCTCCACCACCACACAAAAGAAGATAAAGAACAGAAGATCCTTCACACCAAAGCTTCTATGCTTGCAGAAACTGTGAACACTGGGTAATTTACCTTTTTCTTTAACCAGTTTACTACTTTCAAGTTTCCGACAATTATTTTACTTGGTAAGTACTAATGTGATGTGGTTGGCGCGTTTGCTCTCTGAATTCCCATTTTGTTAAACTATAAACTGTTGTTACAAGCCCTAGTGAATCACTTTCTCGTAGTTGTACCGAGCTTAACTTTGATTAGCGGGTTCAGGTGATGTAGTCATGTTGGAGTTTGTGGGACTGTCATTGATTACTTGAAAATACCAACATAAAGATTTAGGCATTCGAAGAGAAATTCTTACTCGATTCATCTATGTCGTGAGGGGGCGTCGTAGATGATGGGCCAACCAACTCCCGTTTACTTGAATCCCGATTGGGAAGTTTGAACACCAACCTCCTTTTGGGGGTGGGAACTTAAATCTTCAGATACTATTTCTTTACCTTTTAAATGCCCATTTTCTTCATTATCAGATGCTTCACTTTCAGCTTCTGTTTCTTGCTCACTGGAATAACTTTGGGACGAGTTGCCTTCTAGAACATCCTCTTCTCCATCTGACGCTTTTCCGCTTATCCGTGAGAGAAAACTTAGCGCAGCCGCTCTCCTTGGCCTTGAAGCCTTTGACCGAGATGACTTCTTCATAGAGGGCTTTTAACCAAATCTTGACTTTCTGCTTAGATCGTCTCTCAAAGAACTCTCTTCACCATCTATTATCAGCCATTTTTATTTCGACGCCAACATTTGTAAACATTAAGCTGCCACAAAATAGACGACTACCATATACTCTCAATTAAACATAAACTGTCGGTGGTAAACAGCCTAATTCACGTGTTATCTACGCATTCTAGAGCTCTAAATAGTCCATTACTTTCACAGAAGTTGAACGAAAGAAAACGTAAAAAACCTCGTCAGGATGTCAACAATAACGCCACGATTGTCGCTCCTCCCAGATTTAGGTTCATTATCTCCGGTTGCAGTTATATCACATAGGGGCCGTTTACTTTCAACTTAATGTCCTGTTTGGTAACAAAACTGGCTGGAAACAGGAAAGTTTGGTGTTTCTTTTTAACTTATTGCAAAAGAGAATCCTTAATGTGGAAGGGGGCAAAATTTGATACTGTTTCTACTCAGGACGTCTTAATACGATTTTTTTCCCGAACTAGTGTAGGTGGAAAAAATAAATTCGAAAAATTTAGAAAACTTCGAAAAAATTTATAAAAATTCAAAAAAAATTTAAAAATTCGAAAAATTTATAAAAATTCGAAAAATTTATGAAAATTCGAAAAAATTTATAAAAATTTTAAAAAAATTCAAAAAATTTTAAAAATACAAAAAATTTATAAAAATTCAAAAAATTTATAAAAATTCAAAAAAATTTATAAAAATTCGAAAAATTGATAAAAAATCAAAAAATTCGAAAATTTTATAAAAAATTTATAAAAATTCAAAAAATTTATAAAAATTGAAAAAATTTATAAAAATTCAAAAAATTTATAAAAATTCAAAAAAATTTATAAAAATTCAAAAAATTGATAAAAAATCAAAAAATTTGAAAATTTTATAAAAAATTTATAAAAATTCAAAAAATTCGAAAATTTTATAAAAATTTATAAAAATTCAAAAAAACTTATAAAAAATTTGAATTTATTAAATTTTTTTTTGAATTTTTTAAAAATTTTTATAATTTTTTATAAAATTTTCGAATTTTTTGAATTTTTATAATTTTTTTGAATTTTTAAAAAATTATAAATTTTTACAAATTTTTTGAATTTTAAAAAAATTATAAATTTTTATAAATTTTTTGAATTTTTTAAAAATTTTAATAAGTTTTTTCGAATTTTTATAATTTTTTATAAAATTTTCGAATTTTTTGAATTTTTATAAATTTTTTGAATTTTTAAAAATTTTCGAATTTTTTTAAAATTTTTATAAATTTTTTCGAATTTTCATAAATTTTTCGAATTTTTATAAATTTTTTCCACCTACACTAGTTCGGGAAAAAACTCGTATTAAGATGGTCAATTAAGCATAAAAAAGAAACAACATATATCCACACAGGACCTAACTAGAAACAGTACACATATATCCACACAGGACCTAACTAGAAACAGGAAAAAAAAGAAACAGCCCAATAGAAAGACCTTGCAGTCAATTCGACAAACCCATAAATAAAAACACATCAGTCAATTAATTAAACCAAACCCAAATCATAAGAACCAATAACTGTTAAAATAACAATTTTAGGTTTGAGAAGGAATCGAAAATTAAACTAAAATTACAACCACTAACCTTGATACAATACGACGCAAAAATAAATGAATCAAAATAAAAAATTAAATCCCTGTAGCAGTTTACCTTTTTCTCCCTCCTTAGATTCAACTTTATCTCCGGATATGATATTTTTACTGATTTTGATAAGTAAGATTGATGGGTCATACAATCATTCTGATGTTAATTTAAAGACACGTAGCAGGTTAATAGACGATAAGTTTAAAAAAACTGGAACAAGACACGCAACGGGCTAACTGTTGGGCTCCTGGGCTCCCCGACGCTTGCGCAAATATGACGTAACAAAGACGATGGCATATAAGAATGGGTTGAGATTAAGGCGATGACGAGGGGTGGACGACAAAAGTATTTGATGGTGGTGGTGGTGGAGGATGGAGAGGATGGTGGTGGTGGGGGATGGTGGTGATGTTGGATAATAGAGGATGGTGGTGGTGGTGCAGGGGCATTAATTGCAAATAACAAAAAAAAGTAATTGTGGGATGATGATGAGGGTAAGATAGCCATTTCACACGCTACTAACGTGAAAAAGTTAATGAGCATTAGTCCAAAAACTGAATTTGCACCTACAGTAACGTGGCAATGACATAACTTGTAGAAAATTGAAACTTTAGGGACAATATTTGTAGTTTTTGTTTTCGAGGACATCTTTCGCATTTTTCGAAAAGTTTAGGGACATTTTTTTGCAGTTTACACTATCTTATATATTAAAAGATTGAGTAGTATTATAAATGTAAAGTGATCATGATTAATGCCGGCCTAATTGAAGTCCTCAATATTTAGTGTCAAGTGGTAAAATGCAAATTTATTTCGCCTGGGTAACGAAAGGGTATCATTCACACTTTAATTTTGCGAATTAAATTCAACCAAGAAGATGAATATGAAGGGTGTGCGAGTTTAATTTTGCTGAATTAAAGACGTCTATACATATCCTCTATAAATGTTTTATGCATTCTAATGTGTAAATAGACCACTTTCATTTGGGTTACCACGCCACACACCCAACCCCATCGCCAAGAACACAACACAATATCCAAACACAACTTCATCTATCCTAAATCCCATCTCCGACTATTCACAGTCAACGACAAACACAAGACTGAAAACAAAACGAAAAGGCCACAAGATCTCTGTTTCTCATTTCGTGTTTCTTAAAAGAGATATAAAGACCTATAAAAATCTTACCAACCCGAAAGAGAGACCATCACAGATCTTTAAAGAGCATCGCTCCTTTATTTTAATATCCGAAAGTTTCAAAAAGAGGAACAAGAACAACTTTGTTTCATTCTCTCTTTATGTTCGGTTTAAACATAAATCAAAACAAGTAATACCTACCCGAAACCCTTCTTCTTTTTTTATCCGAATATAAAGAAAGAAGTATAACAAAAGTGTTACTTTCTTTCTTTGGTTCGTTCAAAGACCAAAAACAAAACGAAACTATCATATGTCGAACCTACCTGAGACCCTCCAAAGGATCTTGAAGATGAATTCTGTGTAGTCGTGGTCTTCCATCTCTTCGAAGCTAACAGGGGATTGTGGTTTAGTAATCGGATTAGATAGGTGATGATGGAAGATGAGATGAGATCTATGATGAGTTTATGAGATTTTTTTGGTCAGAGGAAATGATAAGATTGTAGGCAGATGAAACTGCCTGATGAAAAGGTGTATTAGGTTAATGTAATACAGGACTTAACTTTTTGGCTTGGACCAGTATCATACCGATCGGAATGGGCTTTGTAATGGCCTAGCTTATTTACTTAAAACCAATTTATACATATTCATAGTTATAACAAACTGGCCATGTTGATTCTTTACATACGCGTAAATTCATGTCCAGAAATAAAATGCTTAGAAAAGATCCATGACACTCTTTTAGGTTATCTCAAATAAGGTATGAACATGATTTGTCTAATCAATCTTACGAAGTATATATAGCATTTTATGGAATACATTTTAAATCTATTCAATTATTGACTAATTATCTCATATTAGTTTGTCTAATAATGATGTAAAAATCAAGGCTATAATTGTGTTGTTACTAATAAATGCAATAGAGAATCCATGAGATGGATACCGAAAGTTGAATGCAATGGGAAAAGAGAAAATGGAAGTCATGTGGTGATTTGTAACCGTCTTGAAATACATGTGTATTTTTATATTCATTGGATCTTAATTTGGTACTAATATTGTGATTGAGTAAATAAAATTGTGGGGTTATTATTGAGTAAAATAGAAGACTTATTAATTTACTCATTTTTTCCATAACATGTTAGCATAAGAAATTACAACATGAAAGAATGTCAGTCCATTGTTGTAATATCCTAACAAAATAATCATCATTCACCAACAATTTTCTTGATTTTCTAAAACAAGAATACCACACTTTCTCTATTAGTCATCTTTGCGAAAAATGCAGAGCTGGTGTCTTTGTTAAATTATTAGCAAATGTTATAAAAATTCGGTTGTTAGAAATCAACCCAGCATTTTCCTTTTATTTATAAAGTAAGTTTGTATCATCATACTTTGTCTCATACTTATCAATTTTATTGACTTTCATGTTTCATTTACTTTTATCTTATTAGTTAAACGCCTATGGTTTGAGATGAGATCGGATATGATTAGATGAGTTTGATTTTGACTAAAATGATGAGTTGGGAGATATAAGGTATGAAGGGTGCGTATGATAATAAGAAGTGTGTGTAGGGTTAGGTCAAGTTATGATAAGTGATTTGGTTATATCAAATTACAACCGGGTCTTTGGTCATTGGATCGGGTTTACTGATTTCATTTTGGATCGTATGATGCTATTCATTGGGCTTATTAATCGGACTGTTGATAATTGAATTGGACTGGGCTCTCAATTGCTTCGAGTTGGGCCAGTTAAATTGTAAACAAACAATTAGATAAAACATGAGTGCATCGCATAGGTCCTGAGGCAGTCCAAGTTATATATGACGAAAAATAGTGCCAAACATTACGCTATGAACACTTATATACAGCCCGTGTGCATCCATGACCAAAAAGTGAGAGTTTCAAATATTACCAAAATTAGTGCCGAAACTTACGTTGTGAACACTTGGATAACTGAATAAATGAACAATGTAATTGATTGTACAATAAATTGCACGATCAGGCCTTCGATGATGATCAAAGGATATAAGGGGTGTTGAGGTTGCGCCAAGCTTGTCATTAACCTGAAATAAGAAATACGAATACACTACGTTAAGTGATTGCGCAGGGGTTGGATGTAATACCTGAAATTCTATAACATGTAAAATGACCAAATTGCCCCTGGGAATTTAAAATCCAAATAAAACATATATAAAGCACCAAATAAATTCCAAACTTCTGGCAATGAACAAGTTATGATCCCAAATAATTTTAACAACTCCATTTAACATTTATACAAGCCACAAAATTACCAAAATGCCCTTGGGCGCCAAATAGAGTTTAAATTCAATCTTTATGATTTAATAAAAGTAATTAAAAGGTAATTAAAAGGCATTAAAAATGGCTAATCAATGCAATTAATCCCCTAAGCTAAAATTACGAAATTCTTGGCCCATTAGCCCTCCCCTTTGACCGGTTCTTTTTTTTAAAAATCAATCAACACAATTATCTTAGAAACCCTAAATTGCCGATTGAAAAGATAACACACAAAAATCCTCCTTGTGCCCATTCGAAATTCTGGAGATCAAACACCAATTTTCCTGAGTTCATCACAATCCTAAGAAGCCTAGAAAAATAGCAAATCGAATTGTAGTAGCCTAGTTCATGCGTTTTTGAATTTTCTTGGTGTCGAGTACAAAAGTGAGGTAAATGCTATTATAATTCATTCGATCATTGTAAAATTCTTTTGATAATTTTCCTGAGTTCCTCACATCATTTATACTCTGTGAAAAATCATTCCAAGGTTATTGATCGCGTTCTTGGCTCGTGGAGATCTTGGTGTCGTTTTTTATCCAAACCGAGGAGGGTAAATTCACTCAGCGTGTCCCGATCATTCTAAAACTATCCTGGTATTTTTCTCAGCTTCTAATGATCAAATATAACATGGGAAAAATGATAAAAACAGCCCATGCATCATATATAAATCGTATGAAAAATATTATGTTATAAACCCTAGAATCGAATTAAATATCAAAATGTATGCATGCGATTTTTCTGGATCATGTTATTATTTTTCATGGCATCTATGATCATCATATAACACTAGAAAAATGTTCCTTTGAATTTTGGAGACCTAAAACTATTATTGTGGAATTTACTTGGAATCGGCTAGAATAGAAACAAAAGTAAAATTTTGGAAAACCCTAAAAACAATTCGACCTAAGGATCATATGATTAAATCTGGGAAATTGATGTGTCTAAATGATGTGGTTATGATGATGTAATGATTGGTGAAGTTAGGGTTTTGATTTTGTTAATTAAAAGTGTATCGATTTGAAGAAATAAATCCAAGGGTGTGTTTTGTAATTCTAAAAACTCAAGGGATAATTTTTGTAAGTTATTTGAACCTGGTATTATTCGTATAAAATGCTAAATGAGGGGTCCTTATGTAAATTTTGCATTTAAAAGGTTAAATGGGTAATTATAGACAATTATTAATTCGGTTTGCAAATTAATTAAATCAAGGGACTAAAAATGTAAATACTGGAAACTTGAGGTCATTTTGAGTAAATTATAATGTTAAGATGGTTCGGTGTAAGTTTGGATAATTATGGGGGCTAATATGTAATTATTTGGAATTTATGAATTAATATATATGTTTTATAATTATAGGGACTAAATGTGTAATTATGTGAAACTAAAGGGCTAAATCGTACCATACATGAAATTAGAAGGTAGATTCTGTAAATAATTAAACTTAAGGGTTAATGGTGTAATTAAGGATATTATATGGGTTAAATTGTAAATTATGTAACTTTAGGTTTTATTTTGTAACTTTTATAAATAAAGGGGTTAAAGTGTAAAATATGGAACTTAATGGGCTAAAGAGGTAATTCTGAATAAATGGGGTATTTAAATAAGTAACTTATTATATTTTCATTCTAGACCTTTAATTTGATATATTTACAATTAAAACCCTAAACTATGTAAACTTGTCATATTTAACCCTAAACTTGTATAACTTGCTAAAGTCAACCCTAATTCCATAATGATACTAAATTAATGACTTAACTAAATCAAAATACTTAAATCTTACTCATTATAGAAACCTGCTAATTTTGGAAACTTACTAAATAAGGAAACTTTCTAAAAATGGAAACCTGCTAAAAATAGAAAGTTACTTAATATGGAAATGGGATCTTTAGTAATCATGTCTTTACTCCTCTAGGTGTGAAGAGGGAGTAGTCTTGTGCTCTTGATCATCTTATTCAGTATTTTCCTTTGTCAGCAATAAGGTACAGATATTCTGCTTCTTTAATAAGAGGCCTTCATTCTCTGATTATGATTCATATTAGGATTTCCCTATACCGTTGCTATGTTCCCTTCATTCATGAACTTCGATTATTGAACCATCATGATATTGAACCTTTAATGAACCTTTCATTCATGAACCTCTAATTATGAACCTTTGCTTATGAACCTTTGCTTATGAACCTGCTTATGAACCTTGCTTATGAACCATGATTATGAACCTATGATTATGAACTTATGAAACATGATATTGACCTATGCAAGTAAACTAAAAACATGATTCATGATATTTGACCTTTACCCTCAGTTTGATACTACGAGCCACTCACTAGGCATGAGGGTTTCATGTCCATGTCAGTCGATGCACCGATGGCATGACTCTAGGGCAGGAGAGTGATGACCTGTCCCGTCCCTGCATGTTTATGTTTATGATTCATGTTTATGTAGAGGCAGATTATGGCCACCGGGGGCGTATGGATGCATCCTAGATTTGTTCATGTACATGTTATGTTATGTTATTCATGGTGACTGATGGTGTGTGCGATACACGTCTTTCACACTCCGGGAGCTAGCTACTCCAACCCATGATGAGGACACCCCTCATATTTACAGGATACTAAGAGGTCTCCCCTCTACATGTTTATGGCTATGATTATGATTATGATTTCATGTTATGGGCTCGTAGTGGATTACTGACCTTTTCTTTACCATGCACCTTTGTCCTTTCCCTTATGATACCATGTATTCTTACCATGTATCCATGCTTCCATTCTCATTTACTCATGTATTATTCATTATGCTACTGCTTGTTACGTTATATCTGTTCACTGAGCTCTAGTAGCTCAGCCGCGTTTTCTTTTCCCGCGGCAGGTAATTAAGCTAGGAGCTGGGCATGGCTTTGGGGTTGAGTGCACTTGAGTGGAGCTTGTTCTTTATAGCTTATCTACCATTTGATTTCCTTAGACATTTATGTTGCCATTGTTTAGGCATTGAACTTATGTACTTCTTTTATTTTCTTTCATTTGGATATAAGTCATGTTGACTTATTATTGGATTATGTATTTGACTTCCGCTATTTTGGTTTATGGATGCTATGTTGTTCTGATATGAAACCATATATTTGTGATATCTTTACCCTTGTCGGGTCGGGGTGTTACAATTTATTGTATCAGAGGCAGGTTTCCGAAACCCGTTGGCTTAGGCCTTTGACCTGTGAGGATTGGGTAGACATTAGGATTTCCTTTCGCGTACTCTTTTCCTTATTCTGCTCTGTCATATTTTTGCTTCACCTTACTAATCGTCTTCATAATTCTATAGATGGTTAACACTCGTCACCAGGAGTATAACAGTGGAGGAGATGCTGAAATCCCCAATCTGGAGGCTATGGTGGCTAATGCTGTAGCCAGTATGCTACCGGGCCTTAACACTGAGGCGGTGATCAACCGGCTTATCAGTGGTGGAGCTGGTCCATCTGGGGGTGCTGGCAGTTCTTCTGGTGGTGGGGGCCGACCCACTACCATTAATGGGTGGCTGGAGAGTTTCAATAAACTCAAGCCGTTGTCCTTCACTTCTGCTGCTACTCCTCATGCGGCAGAAGACTGGATCACCCACATGGAGAAACTGTTTGAAGTGCTAGGTTGTGAGGACGAGTTCAAGACTCGTCTGGCTGTGTTCAAGCTAGAGGGTGATGCGCTCAACTGGTGGAAAGCGCACAAGGAAGCTAAGGGTGGTGATGCATATGTTCTTGGTTGTTCTTGGACTGATTTTCGTACCACGTTCTATAATCGGTACTTCCCTGTTTCCGAGCAGCAGAGATTCATTAGGGAGTACAACACTATCTCTCAGCTAGATTTTGAGAATGCTGGGCAATATCTGGAGCGGTTTCAGAGATTAGTTAGTTTTGTGGGTCCGCTTGCTGGGGATGCTAAGCAGCAGGCTAGACAATTCAAATGGGGACTCAAGAGGTTAGTAACCTATATAAGTTGATGGTTGGTACCAATAGACATTAATACATTTTTCTTTTGCTATTGTATTAGGTGGGTACTAGACCGCATACTTAATGATGAGTTTTGAGACCCGGCAGAATGTTGCGACGCAGCTCGCAATATCGAGATATTTCATCAGGGATCTGGGTATAAGAGGAACAGAGATGGGGATAAGATTCAGACTCAGGGTCAGAGCAGGGATTTTAGGGGCCGAAATGACAGGAGTTATGATTCTCGTGGACAGGGGGATCGACGATACGACCATCAGGGTCAGGCTGGCAGGAACTATGATCAGAGGAGGTCGGATACTAGAGGGCAGGATTCCAGGTTCACTCCTAGGCAGGGAGATGATCGCTCGGGACGCAACACCAGTCAGAAACAGTGGAGAGACCAGACTACTAGGGGTAATCAGCAGAGCAGGGCTTCGGGTTCTAGTCCTCAGGGAGGTGCATCTGGGGGTTCTTATTCTTATCCTATTTGTACTACGTGTGGCAAGCGCCACAATGGACCATGTCGTCGGGCTTCTGGGACTTGTTTTGGATGTGGTTCGACAGAGCATCGGGTGAAAGATTGTCCCAAGCAAAACCCGGAGAAAACCGGGAACTATCTGAAACCTCCCCCTCCACCCAACACTGGCCGTGTATTTTCTATGACTCGGGATCAGGCGGCACAGTCTTCAGGTACGATTACGGGCGTTTTATATATTGGTGATCATGCTATTTTCACACTTTTTGATACTGGAGCTACACACTCGATTATATCTTTGAATCTGGTTAAGAAACTTAAAATATTACCAACACCACTAAGTAATCAAGTATCCCTCTCCACTCCCATGAAACTCAGTACTCTTATTGATCATGAATATGTAAATTGTCCTCTACGATTCGATGACCGGATTCGTTCGGCAAATCTACTTCCTTTGGACATGGTTGATTTCGACGTTATCCTGGGCATGGATTGGTTATCTTTTCATAGAGCCACCATTGACTGTCATGCTCGAAAAGTAATTTTTGGTGATCTAACTCAACCTGAATTTGTCTTTCATGAAACACGCTCTCTAAAATCTGTGAAAATTATCTCTGCTTTGAAAGCAAGGACTCTAATATCTCATGGTTGCCAAGGTTATTTGGCCTCTGTTAAAGATTCTTCTGTAGAGGGTCCTGATATTAATACTGTTCATATTGTTCGGGAGTTTTCTAATGTTTTTCCTGAAAAACTTCCTGGTCTTCCTCTGGCCAGAGAGGTTGAATTTAGTATCGATCTGATTCCCGGCGCTGAGCCTATCTCTAAGGCTCCGTATCGGATGGCACCGGTGGAACTTAAGGAGTTAAAGGAGCAGCTCGAAGAGCTATTGGACTGTGGATTTATTCGCCCGAGTGTGTCACCATGGGGTGCTCCTGTACTTTTTGTAAAGAAGAAAGATGGGTCTATGCGGTTGTGTATCGATTACCGGGAGCTAAACCGCATCACCATTCGAAACCGTTATCCGCTACCTCGCATCGATGATTTGTTCGATCAGTTGCAGGGAGCTAAAGTATTCTCCAAAATTGACTTGCGATCTGGTTATCACCAGTTGCGGGTTAAAGAGCAGGACATTTCTAAGACTGCTTTCCGCACTCGGTATGGACATTATGAGTTTTTAGTTATGCCTTTTGGGTTAACAAATGCTCCTGCAGTATTTATGGACTTAATGAACCGGGTTTTCCACGAATTCCTTGATAAATTCGTCATCGTTTTCATTGATGATATTCTGGTATATTCTAAATCGGCGGAAGAGCACGAGCAGCATTTGCGTACTGTTTTGGGTATTCTGAGACAGCAGAAATTATACGCTAAATTTTCCAAGTGTGAGTTCTGGTTGGACCGAGTTGCTTTCCTTGGTCACGTCGTGTCTGCAGATGGGATTACCATGGATCCAGCTAAGGTTGAGGCTATCACAAAATGGCCAAGACCTACCACGGTAACCGAAGTCAGGAGTTTTCTAGGGTTAGCTGGCTACTATCGACGTTTTGTCGAGGGTTTTTCGAAGTTGGCTTTACCGTTGACTCAGTTGATGAGAAAAGGTGAAAAGTTTGTGTGGACGGATGAGCGTGAGCAGAGCTTTGAGGAGTTGAAACGACGACTAGTGTCTGCACCTATTTTGACCTTACCGTCGGGTTCGGGAGGATTTCAGATTTATAGTGACGCTTCCAAAAAGGGTTTAGGTTGTGTTCTCATGCAAAACGGGAAAGTAATTGCCTATGCTTCAAGGCAGTTAAAACCCTATGAGGAAAATTATCTGACCCATGATCTAGAGTTGGCAGCTGTGGTATTTGCGTTGAAAATATGGAGACATTACTTATACGGTGAATCATGTGATATCTTCACGGATCATAAGAGTCTCAAATACATATTTACCCAGAAGGAGCTCAACATGAGGCAGAGGAGATGGTTGGAGCTTCTGAAAGATTACGACACTAATATCCAGTATCATCCCGGCAAGGCGAATGTTGTTGCCGATGCACTCAGCAGGAAATCGGGTATGATTGCTAGTATGAATATCGAGCCTCGTATTCTTCAGGACTTAGAGCGGTTAGAGGTTGAGCTATGTGTAAAGGGCGTTAGTGGTTATTGGGCGAGTCTGAAGGTGGAATCAAACTTGATGCTGCGGATTAAGGAAGCCCAGAAGGACGATGGTGAACTCTGGGCTATTGTGCAGAATGTCGAGGAAGGTAAGCAGTCTGAGTTTCGGGTCGATGATAGTGGTATTGTATGGTATGGGGATCGATTATGTGTTCCTAATGACCCTGATCTACGTGAGGCTTTGTTGACTGAGGCTCATAGTTCTCCTTTCTCTATCCATCCTGGTTCTACCAAGATGTATCGGGATCTGAAGCAACACTTCTGGTGGAACGGCATGAAGCAGGATGTGGCATCGTTTGTAGCTAGATGTATGACCTGTCAGCAGGTCAAGATTGAACACCAGAGAGCTAGTGGGTTATTGCAGCCTCTGGAGATTCCAGTTTGGAAGTGGGATGAAATATCCATGGATTTTGTTTGTGGTTTACCGTTGACTCGTAGGAAACATGATGCGATTTGGGTGGTCGTTGATCGGCTAACTAAATCCGCTCATTTCTTACCCATCCGTATGAGCTACAGTGTTAGTAAGTTGTCAGAGATTTTCACGCAGGAGATTGTTAGATTGCATGGCACTCCTTCTTCTATCGTTTCTGATCGTGATCCTCGTTTTACTTCACGCTTCTGGAAGGGATTGCATAAAGTTTGGGGTGTTCGTCTTAAGTTCAGTACCGCTTTTCATCCCCAAACTGATGGTTAGTCGGAAAGGACCATCCAGACATTAGAGGATATGTTACGGGCGTGTGCGTTGGAATGGACGGGTAGTTGGGACGATTATCTGTGTTTGGTAGAGTTCGCTTATAATAATAGTTGGCACGCGAGCATTGATATGGCACCTTTTGAGATGTTATATGGGCGGAAGTGCAGAGCACCGGTATGTTGGAATGAAGTAGGGGAACGTCTTCTTGAAGGACCTGAGATGATTGAGGTCACAAATGAAAAGATTGCCACGGCTAAGGAGAAATTGAAAGAGGCACGAGCGCGTCAAAAGAGTTATGCGGATAAACACCGTCGGGATCTAGAGTTTAATGTCGGCGACCGGGTATTTCTTAAAGTATCTCCGTTCCGAGGCGTCAAACGTTTTGGTATTAAGGGCAAGCTCAGTCCTCGGTTTATTGGACCTTTTGAAATTCTGGAGCGTATCGGAGAAGTCTCGTATCGTCTAGCCTTACCACCTCAGTTGGCTCATGTTCATAATGTATTTCATGTATCTCTTTTGAGGGGATACAACTATCATCCTCTACATGTGGCTTCTTATCCGTTTGATCAAATCCGTCCCGATATGTCCTTATCTGAAGAACCGGAAGCGGTTCTAGAGCGTCAGGAACGCGTGATGAGAAATAAAGTCATTCCATTTGTAAAGATTCTTTGGCGGAATCACCCAGCACGTGAGGCGACCTGGGAGACCGAAGAGTCAATACGAGCAAGTTATCCACATTTCATGTTCTGATCTGGTATGTCCTGTTTCGTTTCTGTCCTTTTGTTCCCTTCTATGTCCTTGCAAATTTCGAGGACGAAATTTTTCTGTTAGTGGAGAAGAAGTTGTAATACCTGAAATTCTATAACATGTAAAATGACCAAATTGCCCCTGGGAATTTAAAATCCAAATAAAACATATATAAAGCACCAAATAAATTCCAAACTTCTGGCAATGAACAAGTTATGATCCCAAATAATTTTAACAACTCCATTTAACATATATACAAGCCACAAAATTACCAAAATGCCCTTGGGCGCCAAATAGAGTTTAAATTCAATCTTTATGATTTAATAAAAGTAATTAAAAGGTAATTAAAAGGCATTAAAAATGGCTAATCAATGCAATTAATCCCCAAAGCTAAAATTACGAAATTCTTGGCCCATTAGCCCTCCCCTTTGACCGGTTCCTTTTTTTAAAAATCAATCAACACAATTATCTTAGAAACCCTAAATTGCCGATTGAAAAGATAACACACAAAAATCCTCCTTGTGCCCATTCGAAATTCTGGAGATCAAACACCAATTTTCCTGAGTTCATCACAATCCTAAGAAGCCTATAAAAATAGCAAATCGAATTGTAGTAGCTTAGTTCATGCGTTTTTTGAATTTTCTTGGTGTCGAGTACAAAAGTGAGGTAAATGCTATTATAATTCATTCGATCATTGTAAAATTCTTTTGATAATTTTCCTGAGTTCCTCACATCATGTATACTCTGTGAAAAATCATTCCAAGGTTATTGATCGCGTTCTTGGCTCGTGGAGATCTTGGTGTCGTTTTTTATCCAAACCGAGGAGGGTAAATTCACTCAGCGTGTCCCGATCATTCTAAAACTATCCTGGTATTTTTCTCAGCTTCTAATGATCAAATATAACATGGGAAAAATGATAAAAACAGCCCATGCATCATATATAAATCGTATGAAAAATATTATGTTATAAACCCTAGAATCGAATTAAATATCAAAATGTATGCATGCGTTTTTTCTGGATCATGTTATTATTTTTCATGGCATCTATGATCATCATATAACACTAGAAAAATGTTCCTTTGAATTGTGGAGACCTAAAACTATTATTGTGGAATTTACTTGGAATCGGCTAGAATAGAAATAAAAGTAAAATTTTGGAAAACCCTAAAAACAATTCGACCTAAGGATCATATGATTAAATCTGGGAAATTGATGTGTCTAAATGATGTGGTTATGATGATGTAATGATTGGTGAAGTTAGGGTTTTGATTTTGTTAATTAAAAGTGTATCGATTTGAAGAAATAAATCCAAGGGTGTGTTTTGTAATTCTAAAAACTCAAGGGATAATTTTTGTAAGTTATTTGAACCTGGTATTATTCGTATAAAATGCTAAATGAGGGGTCCTTATGTAAATTTTGCATTTAAAAGGTTAAATGGGTAATTATAGACAATTATTAATTCGGTTTGCAAATTAATTAAATCAAGGGACTAAAAATGTAAATACTGGAAACTTGAGGTCATTTTGAGTAAATTATAATGTTAAGATGGTTCGGTGTAAGTTTGGATAATTATGGGGGCTAATATGTAATTATTTGGAATTTATGAATTAATATATATGTTTTATAATTATAGGGACTAAATGTGTAATTATGTGAAACTAAAGGGCTAAATCGTACCATACATGAAATTAGAAGGTAGATTCTGTAAATAATTAAATTTAAGGGTTAATGGTGTAATTAAGGATATTATATGGGTTAAATTGTAAATTATGTAACTTTAGGGTTTATTTTGTAACTTTTATAAATAAAGGGGTTAAAGTGTAAAATATGGAACTTAATGGGCTAAAGAGGTAATTCTGAATAAATGGGGTATTTAAATAAGTAACTTATGATATTTTCATTCTAGACCTTTAATTTGATATATTTACAATTAAAACCCTAAACTATGTAAACTTGTCATATTTAACCCTAAACTTGTATAACTTGCTAAAGTCAACCCTAATTCCATAATGATACTAAATTAATGACTTAACTAAATCAAAATACTTAAATCTTACTCATTATAGAAACCTGCTAATTTTGGAAACTTACTAAATAAGGAAACTTTCTAAAAATGGAAACCTGCTAAAAATAGAAAGTTACTTAATATGGAAATGGGATCTTTAGTAATCATGTCTTTACTCCTCTAGGTGTGAAGAGGGAGTAGTCTTGTGCTCTTGATCATCTTATTCAGTATTTTCCTTTGTCAGCAATAAGGTACAGATATTCTGCTTCTTTAATAAGAGGCCTTCATTCTCTGATTATGATTCATATTAGGGTTTCCCTATACCGTTGCTATGTTCCCTTCATTCATGAACTTCGATTATTGAACCATCATGATATTGAACCTTTTATGATTATGAACCTTTCATTCATGAACCTCTAATTATGAACCTTTGCTTATGAACCTTTGCTTATGAACCTGCTTATGAACCTTGCTTATGAACCATGATTATGAACCTATGATTATGAACTTATGAAACATGATATTGACCTATGCAAGTAAACTAAAAACATGATTCATGATATTTGACCTTTACCCTCAGTTTGATACTACGAGCCACTCACTAGGCATGAGGGTTTCATGTCCATGTCAGTCGATGCACCGATGGCATGACTCTAGGGCAGGAGAGTGATGACCTGTCCCGTCCCTGCATGTTTATGTTTATGATTCATGTTTATGTAGAGGCAGATTATGGCCACCGGGGGCGTATGGATGCATCCTAGATTTGTTCATGTACATGTTATGTTATGTTATTCATGGTGACTGATGGTGTGTGCGATACACGTCTTTCACACTCCGGGAGCTAGCTACTCCAACCCATGATGAGGACACCCCTCATATTTACAGGATACTAAGAGGTCTCCCCTCTACATGTTTATGGCTATGATTATGATTATGATTTCATGTTATGGGCTCGTAGTGGATTACTGACCTTTTCTTTACCATGCACCTTTGTCCTTTCCCTTATGATACCATGTATTCTTACCATGTATCCATGCTTCCATTCTCATTTACTCATGTATTATTCATTATGCTACTGCTTGTTACGTTATATCTGTTCACTGAGCTCTAGTAGCTCAGCCGCGTTTTCTTTTCCCGCGGCAGGTAATTAAGCTAGGAGCTGGGCATGGCTTTGGGGTTGAGTGCACTTGAGTGGAGCTTGTTCTTTATAGCTTATCTACCATTTGATTTCCTTAGACATTTATGTTGCCATTGTTTAGGCATTGAACTTATGTACTTCTTTTATTTTCTTTCATTTGGATATAAGTCATGTTGACTTATTATTGGATTATGTATTTGACTTCCGCTATTTTGGTTTATGGATGCTATGTTGTTCTGATATGAAACCATATATTTGTGATATCTTTACCCTTGTCGGGTCGGGGTGTTACATTGGACCCTGCGAACCACCTCCGGCGTGCGAATGAGTATATGATATGGTAAGTTTGTAGTGAAATGAGAGAGTCAAGTGTTGCATACCATTGTTCCCAGCCCGTCCAAGCTATTTATAGGGGAGAAAATAGCCTTGGAGAGCTCTTGCACGTTTTTAGGAGATCATGGGGGCGTCCCATGATTTGTGGTAACCGCTAGAGCTTAGTGACCTACTATCTCTTTCTTGGCGGGAAAGCTCAAGGGAAAGAGGGGACGTGGGTATGACCAAGTCAAGGTGTCCTCCTCTCTAGTATCTTCGAAGGATGTACCCCAAAGGGCCTAAGGCTTCGATTGGCGAGTTCCCAACTGGTAACCATATTATAGATGAATGGTTTGACGCCAGTGAAGATTTTAGGAGGTTGACCTGGACCTTCGAGAAGAAGGCTTCGTACAGGCTCGAAGGGGTGTCCTTCGACCTGTTCGGTGGGTACATCATCAAGCCCTCTAGTCGAAAGTGATATATATGTATGAGGATATATTGCTTACGACTCTTGCATATACTTACACCATTTTCCTTTCGTCACAAAGTCGTACAAAACGGAAGATGTGCTTAACTAATTATGCATTAAATGCGGTAATTATTATCAAACAACCCACTTTATAGGCTACAGTTACCCTTATCTCGGTAACCCAAAACATCCTTTCAAAATTTAAAAACGATTTGAAATCCGGATGGGGCTTAAATCTATGAGGACACGTGGTGTAAGGATTAAAGGGACAAGGGGTATATAAGGTTTTTATTCCGCAAACTCTATTTCACTTTACCACTCCGCCCAAAATTTTACAGATAGTGCTCTGCTTCGTGTATCATTCCAGTCGAAAGGTAATGTCCTCCCTTACCGATCTTTAATTTCTTGCTTTACTTTTGTTCGTTCATCATGAGCATGGGTGCAAACGCATAATTAGACAACAAAAATGCACATTGTCCAAAAAAGCATTATCAGATTTCCTCAATGAGTACCCTATACCCAAAGAGTTTAAGGTGATGCTTCCGAGCAAAAACCAAAACATCTTCGATGCACCCGAAGGGTATGTGGGGCTGTATGTGCATGCTTTTACCCAGTCAAATTTGAGGATACCAATTCACCCATTGATTTTAGAGTTCTTACAGTACTATCAGGTACACATCTCTAGGTTAAACCCGTTTGGCTTAGCCAAGCTTACCACCTACATTGTAATGTGTAAGGCGTATGGGTATGAGCCCATACTGACAGTGCTTAGGGGCTTTCTAAACCTTTACCCTGGTGGAGATTGGATAACCCTGGCAAAAAGGGGTGAGCATGATGTGCCGTATCTGGTTACAAAACCCTTTTCAAACATAAGAAACTGGAAGGAGCAATTTTTCTATGTACAAAACACTATAATACCTCCATAATATCTAGCTTTATTAAATGAAGCGTTCCAATACGATGAAAAGCGGTTCAATGACCCATTGTCGTACATGATAAGAAGGAGCCCAGTCTACCAGCATCTTGCTCGCCATCCTATCGATGTCCAAACATTCCCTGAGCCCATTCTCTTCATGGCTGGTATAGTTGACCATTGGGAAGGGTCGCCCTTGAAGCCTGAGATAGAGTGTGATGGACAAAGTATGTACATTCCCATTTAATTAAAATAAATAACTTATCTGATGATATTTATCTTTTTTCTCTTTTTGTTACAGAGATGGCCTTCCGAAACTTTGTAGTGTCTGGTGGTGCGAAGGAAGTGAGCTTCATCCCGAAGGATCCCAAGAATGCGAGATATGGAGTAGGCTCTCCATCTGTTTTAGTCAAAAACAACGATGTGGATGCTCAAGTAGTGGAACCCATAGCAACAGCCCAACCTTCAAAACTTGTGAACACAGAAGAAGCTCCACAATTGGTGGAAAATGTTGCAGATTCTGACGATCCCCCCTCCGAGGGTGATCAGGTGATGAGATCTGTGAAGGCTACTCCCAAGAGGAAGTTAACCCTACCAACCCCTCCGTCAAGAACCACAAGACAAAAAAGTTCGCGCATGTTAAGACTTTCGTGCCTTCAACTTTAGAGATTCTAGATGATGACATCCATGGTAAGTGAAGATCTTGTATACTTAATGATGCTTAATATGCCATATAGCTAATTACTGTATCTTATGCAGGTTTGCCCAACACTAAGGAGCTTCCGAACTCCCTTGCCTGTCATCGGTTGGTTAAGAATGTGACCCCTGATAGCTGGCGGGGGACTCTGGACAATATGTCCACGGAGGAGTTGTGCAATTTGCATGATAAGAGCTACACCAGGAAAGCTGTGCTAGACAATCATCTCAACTCCTGAACAAGGGATCTGGTCCGTACGATGAAGGCTGTGAGAGAGAAGATGGATGCCATCTTGGCCAAGGAAAAGAGCAGGGACCTTGAGTATGCTGAGTTAAAAGCAAAGTGTAAGGAGGCCATGGAGGATTTCGAGAAGAATCCTCTTATGCAAGGCCTTCGAGCTAAAGTTGACAGTCTCGAAGAGCAGCTGAAGGAAACCCAAGCAGAGTGTGGGAGACTGAGAATGGAGGAGGCGAAGGTAGCTGGCTACAAAGCGCAGGTTACCACTCTTGAATCTAAGTGTGCAGGTCTTGAGGCTGAGAGGGCTAGACTTAGGGAGCAGGAGATCAAGCTGCGTGAGGAGGTAGATGGTTTGAACCTCCGTTGCAAGAGCTTGAAAAAAGATAGAGCTGATGTGGTATCGAAAGTTGTTCCATACATAGCCATGGAATTATACCATAGTGATGAGGTGGGAGAGATTGTGGAAAAGCTGGTGAATGCCGCCATTTTTTTTATGGAAAGTGCACAACGTTGGAGGAGATTGCAGAGACCAAGAAGCCTGTGGTCCTTTCAGAAGTACCCTACTAACGTCCAACGTCTGAGCAAGAATACAATGATGCTGGCAATGCATACACTACAACAGAATACCCCTTTCTCACCGAAGCAACCAATAACCCATCAGCATCCATAGAAGATCTCCTCTCCAAGAAGCCCCGCAAGATTCAACCACCTTCTCCGAGCAAAAAGAATTCATCTGTGAAGCCTTCATCTCCCCATCAGCAAGAAGACCCCATGTCATCGAAGAATGCATGAAGGCTGCCCTGTTGGCAATTATTTGGCCCCAAGGGTGGTATGTACCCTTAGACAATTTCAGACGATGCTTAATAGGCTGGTGCCTATTGTTAAACAATTTAACTCTTGTGCCTGTTGGGCTTCGGCCTGTTTCTCGGACAATGTTTGAATGTTTTTGTTGGCTTCGACCATATTTTATCTACTATAATGCAGGTAGGGGACAACGTCCCACTTTTAATATCATGCTTTTCTTCTCTTACGTTATTTATAAACGTTAATATACAACCTAAGGTTATAGTAGATAAATAACCTTATTGTGTGTATTTTAGACCAAGAATTTAGCAATCGTATAATTTAATTGCTGACAGAGGGTCGCGACCCACTCCGTCTTTGTCCTTAAGATACAAAGGGCTTGGAATACCCTAAGACTTTTAGGAAAGTTAATGTGAATTGTAATGGATGTTATGTTTATACAAGACATATGTGTCTTGAATCATCCTTCGACATTGAAATTTGTAAATTACTTGGCTGAACAAATCTTTGTTGTATAGAATGAAACAAGAGATTTGAGGGAAATGCGTTATATCATTAATTGGGTAGGGAGGATTGCATCATTTTAAGAAATGAAAACTAGGACGCCTACCATTAATTCTTCTTTCCCTAAATGAGAAGAATGCGATACATGAATTTGAAAACAAACTAAATGTTTTAAAACAGTAAGTCTTATATGTAAAACTTACGAAGGTTAGTACCATTCCAAGTCCTATCCATGACATCTCCGAAGAGTGTTTCGAGCTTGTATGCTCCATTGCCGTAAGCTTCGGATATGACGTAGGGTCCTTCCCATGTGGGCCCTAGCTTTCCTTCATACTCATCTTTGCTTGCGCTGTTTAGCCGAATGACATATTCACCCGGCTTGAACGTTGAAGGTCTAACTCGGTTGTTGTAGTACTTCTCAAACTTTTGTTTATAGATAGCCTCTCTGATTGAGGCTATTTCTCTTCGTTCTTCAAGTAGATCAAGGTTTTCAGGAAGCCTTTCTTCGTTCTCCGATGTCTCGAAGTTCACGATACGTTCTGTTTCAACACTTATTTCCGAAGGTATAATGGCTTCTGTTCCATAAGTTAGGCTAAAAGGAGTCTCCCCATGACTTGACTTGGGGTGAGTCCTATGTGCCCATAGAACTTGTGGTAGTTCATCTACCTAACCATGGTGGCTTCGACCTAACATTCTTTCTATTACCTTGACAACATCCCTGTTTGTTACTTCTACTTGTCCGTTACCTTGAGGGTGATACACGGAAGTGAACGATTGTTTGATCTTTAGACCTTTGCAGAAAGTTGGGAATACCCATTCGGCGAATTGTTTCCCATTGTCAGAAATGATAATGTGGGGGACTCCAAATCGGCAGATTATGTGTTCCCACATAAACTTTTCTATGTGCCTTCCTGTTACTGATGCCAAAGGTTTGGCTTTGACCCATTTAGTGAAGTAGTCTATGGCTACGACCAAGAACTTTACTCCTCTTGGGGCTACTGGTAGGGGTCTGACTATATCGATTCCCCACTAGCAGAAAGGCCATGCAGACATTACGGAGGGCATGTCTTGCTTTGGCAGTCGTGGGACTTGGAGTGAATCTGACATGTTTCACACTTTTGTGTTATTTCTGTTGCGTCCCTATGCATTGATGGCCAATAATATCCTAACTTTGTTATCTTCGAAACAACGGAGCGAGGACCTGCGTGTAAGCCGCAAGATCCCTCATGAACCTCGTAGATGATGTTCGAAGCTTGCTTTGGCCCCACACAACGAAGCCATGGAGATAAGAAAGACCTTATGTAGAGATTATCCTCAATGATCCTGTATTGGGGAGCCTTGATCCTAATCTTTTGCGCTAGCTTTGGATCTTCTGGCAAAATACCACTTATCAAGTATTCTCTTATTGGAGTCATCCAATTGGATCCTTCTTCAAGTATGACATCGGACACTTCACTTCGTTTGATTGACCTTTCAGCCAACACTTTAACCAAGACCTCCTTTGTTAGGTGAGCAAATGCTATTGAAGCTAGCTTGCTTAATGCATCTGCTTTCTTGTTTTGGTTACTACGAACATGCTCTATATTATAGGATTCGAATCCGTGGAGGAGTTCTTTAGCTTTTTCCAAATATTGCTTGATGGTAGGCTGCCTTGCCTCGTAAGAGCCTATAATTTGGTTTGCTACTAACTGTGAATCAACAAAAACCGAGATATCACGAACCTCCATGTCCTTTGCAAGTCGAAGGCCAGCTAATAAAGCTTCATATTCAGCTTCATTGTTCGTAGCTTCGAACTCAAAACGTAATGCATAAGTGTACTCCTTTCCCTCTGGACTGACCAACATTAGACCTGCTCCCGAACCATCAGAGCTTGAAGCTCCGTCAGCGTACAATTTCCACCCTTCCTTTGTCTTCGAGGGTTTTTTCTTTGGAATTTTTTTGTCTTGACTGGGTCCGGAGGGTGTTTTGGCAAGAAAATCTACAAGTATCTGGCCTTTGACAGAGTTTCGACCTTTATACTCTATCTCGTGCTCTCCCAGCTCAATAGCCCATTTGGCTATCCTTCCTGACTTCTCAGGCTTCGACAGTATCTGTTTGATTGGCTTATCAGTCAATACCGTGATGGGATGACCTTGGAAGTACCTTCGAAGATGCCTTGCGGCATGAACTAAAGCTAGAATTAACTTTTCCAACTCCGGGTAGTTCAATTCAGCTCCTTGCAGGACTATGCTAACGAAGTAAATAGGGATTTGTTTCTTTTCCCTTTCCGCCAAGAGCACAACATTGATGCTTTCGAAGGATGCTGCAATGTACATGAATAACACTTCGCCTTTGACTGGGGCTGTAAGTGTTGGTAATATCTCCATAAACTCTTTCAACTTTTGGAAAGCAACTTCTACCTCTGAACTTCATTGAAAAGTCTTCTTATCTGCACACCCTTTGAGTGTCTTGAAAAACGGCAAAGACCGGTCTGCACCCTTCGACAGGAACTTACTAAGTGCTGCGAGCTTCCCATTTAGGCTTTGTACGTCTTTCAGTGACTTCGGAGCCCGAAGATCTGTGATGGCTTTGACCTTTGAAGGGTTAGCTTTAATCCCTTGCTTTGTAATCAAATGCCCCAAAAATTGTCCTTCTTCGACACCAAAAGAACATTTCTTTGGGTTGAGCTTCATGTTGATTGCCCTTAATTGATCGAAGGTTTCCTGGATGTCGGAGAGTAGGTCTTCCTCGGTCCTGCTTTTGATCACCATATCATCAACGTAAGCCTCCAAGTTTCTTCCTATCTGTTTGTTGAAAGCTTTGTCTAGCAATCGTTGATATGTTGCCCCTGCGTTCTTTAAACCGAAGGGCATTTTCTTGTAACAATAGACACCCTTTCCTGTGTAGAAAGCTGTCTTCTCTTCATCTTCCTTCGCCATTTGTATCTGATGATACCCTTTGTAGGCATCCAGAAAGCACTTCAAACGAAACCCCGAGAGAGATTCGACCGTCCAATTAATTTTTGGCAAAGGGTAGCAGTCCTTTGGGCAAGCTTTGTTGATGTCGGTGAAGTCAACACACATACGCCACCCTTCATCACTCTTTTTTACCATAACTGGATTTGCTACCCAGGTTTGGTATTTCACTTCTCTAAGTATTCCTGCTTGTACCAGATCATCCACCTCTTTGCAGGCGGCTGCGTTCCTTTCAGGCGCTAGGCTCCGTCATTTTTGCTTAATTGGTTCAATATGTTTGAACTCATTAAGCTTATGCTCTGTGCCGAAGGGCTTGCCATTGATAATAAGTGTCCTAGAGACCCCTGTCATGTCTGAGTATGTCCATGCAAAGACGTCTTTGTTGGACTTGAGCAGTTTCTCCAAGTCTACCTTGAAGTTAGCAGGGAGTTGCTTCCCGATTACCACCGTTTGCTTTGGATAGAGCTCATTTACCACAATGCACTCTTCAGCATCCGCACAACTTAGAATGACTTTCGAAGGTTCCTTAGAACTTTCTTTAATTTTCTTACCAACGTCTCCTGCCTTTCCCTGGTTGTAGCTGGAAAGTACGGTTCCTATTCCATATGATGTATGGAACTTTACCGCTGCGTGTATGGTGGAGACTATGATACCCATCTTCTGCATGGCGGTTCTTTCTATCAATAAATTGTAAGGAGAATCGAACCTTATGATTGCGAACGTGAGGGTTTCTGTTCTTGCGAGCTTTCCTTCTCCAATCGTTATGTCTAATGGTGCTTCACCCATTGGCCATGAATGCTCACCTGAGAACCCTGCCAGAGGTATCTTTGAATCAACTCGCTGCGACCTGATCGAAGGCTTAAGTTTTAAGAAACAATGCTCATATATGATCTTGCAGGAGCTTTCGCAGTCCATGTAGGCCCTGTTTACTTCCTGATTAGAAATTAAGACTTTGATGACTACTGGGTCGTTCGAAGGGACTTGGCCTGTTATGGAGGGAAACGTTAGTTCCCCTACCTCGTTTATCTCTTTCTCCGTCACTTTTCTTTTCAAGCTTGCTTCGCCCCAATGAACCATGAGTATTGGGGCTTCGGGAGGAGTGGTGTCTTTAGCCAATTGAGTGTCGGAGGCTTTCTCCTTGCCCTTCTTTATGCCCTTCACCAAATGTGCAAACTGTCCGGACTTTACGGCTTCTTCTATCTGCCTCTTTAGTTCTCTGCAACTATTCGTTTCATGGCCATAATCTTCGTGAAAGTGACAATACTTGGTTGTATCTCTGTTTTTCCCCTTGCTTGTCATGCGAAGGGGTTGTTCAAAAGCCTTAGCAGCCCTCTCCGTTGCGAGTATTTCTTTCAGAGATTTAGTCAGGCTTCCTAGCAACCCATGGTTAGGACCTTTGTTGTACGGAGTGGACCTGCCTCTATTTTTGTTTTTGTTCTTTGATCCTTCCCACGAAGAATGCTTCGAGAACTTGCTGTGGCTTTCTATGTTTTCGATCGGAGTACCATTGGTAGATACTTACTTCGCTTCTATCCAAGTATACGTTTTTTCCATTAAACCCTTATAAGTTGCCGGAAGGTCAGTGAATAAGAATTCCACCAAGCTTCGATTTCGTAGGCCATGTACGAAACCAGAGATGCGCTGATCTTCATGTAGACCCAAGATCTGCAGAGTGTCATCGGTGTACCTAATGACGAAAGCCCTTGTGCTTTCATTATCCCTTTGTTTGATGTGGTGCACCGTTAGATGGGACCTTGTGAACTTCTTTTCCTGGCTAAAATGTGACCAGAACTTAGCCTTTAAGTCATCAAGGTTGATAATGCTACCAGGCTTTTGTCCATTCCACCAGATACGAGTAGAATCTCGTAGGGTGTATGTAAACATGTGACAAGCTACAGGCATGACCCACTTTTGCATCCTAATGGCGCTTTCGAACAAGTGTAGAAACTTGTTCGGATCCCCCTTCGCATCATAAGTACCAATGTGTGCAGGCATTTTCAACTCATCGGGTAAAGGGTAGTCTTCTATCCATCTAACGAAGGGTGTAGCAGAACCCATAGGCTCCGAATACAGGCAATTTTAAGGTGGTGCATACATAGGGATAGCATTATATGGATTATGGTTTGGGGTTTACTCCCATAGGAGTTTGGTTAGGGTAAGATTGGTAGGATGCATTCATGCCAAAAGGATAACCGTTTCCCATGGCATACGGAGGGTACACTGTTGGATGCCCGAAGGGTATGTTCCCATAATGTTGAGGGAGATTATGGTTATTGGACTGTCCATTTACCGGGGGATACAAACCCTGAGGATAAGACTGAGTTTGGAACGAGGGGTACATACCATTGGGAGGAAGATTTCCTCCCATACTAATCGGAAGCGGATTGCCCTCTATGCCAGATGCGTGAGAAGGCTGCAATGGAACCCCTGCTTTAGTCCTTTCAAGATGAGCTGCTAACAACGAAGGTAGATTCACCTCCGTCTCTTCCCTTCGTTGGCTCTTTCCATTGAAACCTTCAGCCACCGCTCATTCTCTCCTGGTCGGAGCCCGTTCAGGGACTCCTTCGAACCCAACAGACCTTCTGCTTAGCCTTCGACCAACAGGTGACCCTATCCTCAGGGCTGAGTGTGTTGTTCTCTGTGCCGGAGGCCTAGGCTCCATTTACATCTCTTCATCGTAATCATCACTAGAATATTCCAACTCCCTTCGCATCTCAACATTCCGAACTTGTCTCTTGCGAGCCTTTAATAGAGATTCCAATGCCTTAAGGTTAGCTTCGACAAAGGCTGGGCTAATGACAGGTTCCGGGTTGGCTGATGTCGAAGCATGATGGTTAGGTGTTACTTCTGGGTGAGATCGTGTTGAGAACGTGGAAGCGGTAATTGGGGGGAAGTTGTTAGGGTCATTAACTGGTATTGGCGCCAAGGTCGAGAAACCCGGTGGGGGAGTATCTTCTCTTCCTTGATCCATGCCGGATATGTAGTGAATGTAGTTAATTGGTTATAAACTTGGGAATAACGAGACCAATTGTAGCGGGTCCCACGGATGGCACCACTGATTGTACAATAAATTGCACGACCAGGCCTTCGTTGATGATCAAAGGATATAAGGGGTGTTGAGGTTGGGCCAAGCTTGTCGTTAACCTGAAATAAGAAATACGAAGACACTACGTTAAGTGATTGCACAGGGGTTGGACCCTGCAAACCACCTCCAGCGTGCGAATGAGTATATGATATGGTAAGTTTGTAGTGAAATGAGAGAGTCAAGTGTTGCATACTGTAACACCCCCTAAATTATGATATAATAGCGGAAGACTAATCGGGGTATTACGGGGAGGATCGAAGTCATAATCATAGAAAACGGCTCAAATGAGGCATTTTGAAAGTACTTGTCATTCATATAATAATTCAGTTACAAAAGTGATATATCAAAGTTGTGAAATCCATAAAAGGAGATAGTAGTTTGAATTGAATGACATAATTTATTTTAAACATCATAAAAACTATAAGTGTATTGCCCGCTCCGTGCCTTGACTGCTCCGCTAATTACCTGAGATAAACATGCTTAAAAGTCAACAAAATTGTTGAGTGAAATCATAGAGTTTATAATTTATAATCAGTTCGAAGCACAAGTAGGATTGCATGTAAAATACAATCATTTGAAATGGTGATATTGCAGTAGTATATATATTGCCCTAAGTCTCATGACACGCAAACGTTAAAGAGTACCGGGATTCGGTAGGGGGGACAATCCAAATTAATGGCATGAGTTATGGCCCTCGTGATATAGGAGATTGCCATCTTCCTATTTAATGCAAATATAATGCATTGCGACTAATCCGACTAGCAACTAAGGTTATTCGTCAAGGTATTAGTGGAATAGGCAGTCAGCCTCCAATAGAACTATTCACTATATTCGCGTTCACTCGCAGTGATTAATGGTTCATGATATAAGGGGCTTTTGGCAATAATGATAACTTAGGCAATATCAATCAGGTGAAGCATACATAAAAATACTTGTGTTCTATTTGTAACATGTATCACCCCCACGGAGTGTAAAGTGACAAAATGAGTAAAAGTGGGGCTATGACTCACCTTGAGAGTAACTGGTGAGGTGAAATGTAAATTCAAGTGAGATTATGGTAACGGCTCAAACACACGACCTGAATAATGGTAAAGTTTGAGAATTTGACTTAATATAAATAGTGATTGTGAAAGTGAGTAACGGATAACGATTTGATTTGTGATGTGAGTGTGATATGCTTAAAATGCTTCAAGTTCAAAAATAATATTATATATAATATTATCTTGTTTTTATGTCTTTGAAATCATAATTATCGTTTCCTCGAAAGTGGTGAAACGAAACGTTAAGTTAAATCGTTAAAATTCGTTACATGTAAATATAACGTAACGTTATTAAATATGTGACTGAAACGTAAAAATGCACGGGATGGTGTTTGAAAATGTAAAATATGAAATAGAAATGAAAAGAGTATAAAGTTTCTGTTGGTCCTTGAACTTTTACAGATTTTACATTTTCTAGCCTAACGGAGTTAGCGTTGCACCGTTAATCCTTGGTTATATATTTTACATTTTTAGTCCATAAACTTCCAAAATGACATTCCAAGCTTTCTGTTTAATATTTTTACATTTTCTACCCTTATTTTACTGTTTTGGCAGTTTTGGATATTAGTATATAAAATTTACACATTTAACCCAAATAGTGAAATTACTTTGCAAAACTAGTCCAAAATTCACAAAAAAAAGTGAAAAGTAATCCGAGAGTTTTAGTAACTTAATAAAGCTTATTTAAGTTTAATTCAACTGCTTATTTGCTAATATAGATTATTTTTAACTTATGGACTTAATGAGCCATTTTAAAGGCCCAATAACGTTTTTAGATCCGAGGGTTTTTAAGACGAGTTGGGCCTGGTCTTGGGCTTGTTTTAAAGTGACAAAATCATATTCAAAAGGCTTGTATGTCCAGCTTATCAAATAAGCTAAAAATTAGCTTATTAGGCTATTAAGCCCAACCGAATGTTTTAAGTAAATTATAGTCAGTCCGAGTGGCTTAAGCTTGGGGCTTTAAAAATGACTTATATTAGCTTATCAAAGAAAACTGGTAACATGAACTTATTAGGTGAACTTGTAAAGAATCGAAATGTGTAATAAAATTTACATGTTGTGTGTATATATTTGGTTTTATATATCCATTTCTAGTCGACACAGTAAGGTCTCAAAAGAAATAAATGTGACTTATGTATTGGTTATATTTTTATACGTTGAACATATATTAAAACAAGGTTCGATATGATATAAAATGAGCATGAATGAGTCGTGTGATGGTGTAAACATGGTTTCTAGCCTTCCATCATAGGAGGCAACCATGTTTGTGCTTGAAAATAAATACGTAAGCTCGTAAAATGCAAAAAGAAATAAATATACGTTCGAAACAACTTATATATGATGCATGGTGACGTTTAAATCGATAAGAAATAATTGAAATGAGTTTGTGAGACTTACAACACCAAGATGGTGGGAGTTTTACGTGAAAATGGACTAGATTCGAATATGAAAATCCTTAACTCGCTAGAAAATGTACCAAAGGAGTCGAATGGAACTTGTATGATTCGATTTAGGCTCAAATGAAATGGAAAGTAACTTCTGGTCTTCTGTGGTTTGATTATGATGAGAAAGGCTTGGGAAAATGCATGCAAAAGGGCTATAGTGTGAATGGAGTTTAATGTTGAGTAAATTGTGTGTATATTAGTATACGTACAATGTATATATAGTATTTTTGATACACAACTTGGGTTGAACAGTACATGGCAGGGAATATTGGTGAATTTGAGGAGATTGCAATCTAATTCTATGACTTTAAGAAGGCTTGTGAGTGTATGATTAGATTTGGTGTCATATGAATCGATTTGCATATATATATATTTACACATATGTCGATATATAGCAAAATAAATACAAGTTGGATTTGGTTCGATTTGTAGCGGTGATGGAGGGGACATGGAGAATAAAATGGCTTAGAAAGTCCTTGTGTAAGTGCAAGCTGATAAGGGTTCAAGTGGTATATGTTATATATGTGTGTGATGAGTGTGTAAATACTCATCATTTTATGCCCATTTTAGACCATAAAAATATTGAAAACGGCCAAATACACCAAATATTACTGCAGATATCCTTGGTTTGTGTTTTTATGTGTTTCAGGTACAAAAGGATTGAAAACGAGGTAAAACAGGCAAAAACCGAGCACAAGATTGGAAAGTCGTGAAGAACCGAAGCCGGGAAAAGGATTTACGAGTTTGGACCACATTTATGATCAAGATGTCAAAATCAACCTTCAAGAATATCAAGTTGTCAAGATTGGTCCTTTAAGATAATTTTCAAATTTGTCACTTATGGTCCCTGAACTTTCAGATTTTACAACAATGGTCCTTAAACTAAAAAATTAAATCCAATCCTAATCATAAACTAACCCTTATCCCCAAAACAAATAAACCCAGCTTCTAATCCTAAACCCAAAATAACCCCTAACCCAGCCCACCAAACCAAGCCCAATCACCCCAACCCGTTTTATTTAGTTAAGCCAGATTTGACCAAAGTCAAAACCACCACCCTTACCGCCAAAACCAATACCACTCATACCCACCATTTTCTTCCTGACAAAAGCCACCCTCCCCCTTACCCTGCGTCCTCCCCCTCTACACTCTACCTACCTCAGTCCAAAAAGCATTTAATGCTTCTTCCTCCCCTCAAGCAATCCAGTACCAAGTGGGATTTCCACTAACATCTTTTTGGCGCCAAAAATGGAATCAAAGGCTCAGATGAAATGGAGCCAATCCAACGACTCAGGATTACTCAGAGGACAAAACAAAGGATTTCCCAGCTTAATTTAGTATAAATAGGACTTGTTGTAAGCCAAAAAGGGCATGTAGATTTTAATTTAAGTCGTATTTTTAGTTAAGTCTTTAATTAATTGAAATTCCAGTTTTATGTATCAATTCAAGTGTGTTTAAGTTCATTAGTCTTTAATTCATTAAGTATTGTACTCATTTCCAAAGTTAATGTTATTTCAAGTTTTTAAAGTTAACTTTAAAATCGAATTAAGTTAATCAGTGTTTGTGTAAGCTTGTTATCAGTTCATTTAAGCTTATATAAGCTTATTAAAACTTTTTATGAGTATAGAATAATCTAGCTCAGTCTTAATCCTAAAATACCAAAAAGTCAACAAAAAAGTCAAAAGTGGGTGAAATTAAGCAATTATGGAAGTTTCCTGCAATGGAGGGGCAAGATGGACTTTACCTAGCTTATCTGAGATAAGCTAGGAGCTTGTAGCTGCTCTTGATTGAGAGCCCTTGTTTAGCTAGGGTCTCAAGTAAGAAATTTCTAATTTTTTTTGTATTTTCTTTAATTTTACTGTACATTAGCTTATTTGATGCTTATTTGCTTTTTCTGTGATCATTTGTTCTAATAGAAGTTAGTTGATGCTTAATAGTTAGTGGTAGTGTGTTTAACTCCATTTTGTTCTTAAATAGCCTAAAAAGCCAAAATCAGTCAAATAAGCACTCAGCTTATTTGAGTGCTAAATTACATTAGAAAGTTGTTACTTAGGGTCAATTTAAGTTATTAAATAAGTTATGTTTAGAAATCTAGGCTTAAAATTGCTATTCCTAGTTTAAATGACAAATCCGTGAAACATAAGAGGTGTTTGGGTCAGAGGCTAAAATGGGTCAAATGGGTTAGGCACTGTTCATGTGCAAGTTAGGAAGTTTTGATCTTGCTTAAATTAAGCTAGATTAGCTGTTTGTTAGGAAATTTGACATGATTTGGTTGATTTCATGAGTTTAAGTCTGTCATTGTAAGCATTACCTAAAATCTGATCAAATAAGCTATTTATAGCAATAAGCTGTTTAGGATTGTTCTTGTGGCATTTCTGTGGTCTTTTAAGTCAATGAAGTGAACACAAATGAGCTGGTTTAACCTCAGTTAGGATAATGGATTAAAATTAAAAGTTGCCTAGTTGAGCCATTTGCCCTGTGCACAGCAGACTTCAGTCCACCCAACCATTTTCTCAGCTCATTTATAAGCTGAGAATAAGCTTCTCATGGTCTGCTCTTTGGTCATATATAATCCTTGGTAGGTGATCTTTAGGTTTCATCAGCTTTTGTGGTATTGCTTATTAGTCAGAGCTAAATATTTAAGCCCAAAACTTGCCTAGTGGACTGATATACCCTTAGCACCACAGCAGACCTCAGTAGACTTTTGGCTTATTTGATTTGTATTCAGAGCTTATTTGCTTGTTCTCTTTGCTTATTCTGAGATATTTGTTTTCATTAGATGATGTTTAGTACTTCTTAGCTTATTTCATTGTTTGTTCAGCTTATTAGTAACTTCTTGGTCTATTGCTTTATTTGCTGCCTTATTAAGCCTACTGATCAGCCATCTTTGGCTTATTTCTAGGCTTATTTGTGGTTTTCAAATTAAGTTGTAGTTGTGAAAATTGCTTTTTGGATTGTGCTTATTGAGTTTCAAATCAGAAAACACAAAAATAAAATAAAAACAAAAAGCTAAGGCCAGGATTCGAACCCTGGACCTCTAGCTACCAAAGCCTCAACTCACACACCAATCACCAACTGCCCTAGGGTCTTTGTTCAGTAAACCCTTGCACAATTTTTCATTTAACCTTGTTTTTCCATTGTAAGCTTATCACCCATTTTGCTTAATAACTGCTTATCCGAATAAGCAGTTGGCCCATTCTTATTTTTCTTAGATTCTGATTATCATTAAGTAGTTTCCTGGAATTTTTCAGATTTTTACATTTTAATTTAGTATTTTTAATTAATTTTTCTTTTAAATTCTGTTTTTAATTCATAATAAAAAATATAAAAGTCAAAAAAATATAATTCTTTTTTTTTTTTTTAAATTTTCTTTTATCATTTGGAACTTAGGAAAAATAAATTTGAACTTGTAGGTTTTATTTTTATAGATTTCACTTTTAAAGCTCGTTTTTGGTATTCCCGATTTGCGTTTTTAGTGTAATTTTGATGTTTGCTTTATTCTCTTTGTAAATTCACTTTCCATATCTCATTAGAATATTAAAAACTCAAAAATCCAAATCCACGCTTCAAGCACTTTAATTCCAAACCGATAACAAAATCCTCGATTCACACCTCGCTGGGACACGACCCGGGTAATCACTTGCCCGGTATCACACATATCGTATTCACGAGTTTTGTAAGTTAACCTTTTTCCTAAAGGGTTGATTTGTCATTTCCCGCGTATCACGTATATCCGTCTGATATTATATATATACTTTAGCACGGATCAAAATTTTGGCGCCGCTGCCAGGGAGGTTGTGTTGCGACAATATTGTTAAAGGTTTTAATGATTAGTGACTTGAGATCCTTCCTTGTGAAGTTCCCGTTATCCATAAACCCCATAAAATACAAAAATATTTTTCTTTTCTTTTGTATATATATTATCATATAAAAAACAAAAATACAAAAACATTTCTCGTTTTCTTGTGTTTAAATAAAAGATAAAAGCAATCTCAATATAATATTCCTCAACTTGGAGTATTATCATAATAAGTTCCCAAACAAAAGATTAAAACTTGCCTTTGTATCACTTGCAAATATCGGCTCACCTTTAATTGATAAATAAACTATAAGAGGGGTATAAGGAGAGGCGATCCAACAAACTTCGCCTCGAAGAGAGATCCATTCTTCTCTTCCGCTCCTTTGTGCGTTTATCTTTTAAAGAGCTACCGTACGCTTGTTGATTATTGGTTTAAGTTCACTTGTGTTTTGCTTCGGTCTCGTTTTAATTGAATTGTTTTTTAGTGCATGCGCACTCGTTCTTCTCCGTCAACAAGTCTTTTACGTGAACTCGTGCATACTCCGAGAAGACGTAATCGGAGACGTAATCGTAGGCATTCCGCCTCAATAGCCAAACCCGAGATTCATGCTATTCCCGTTCCTCCCATTGTCACAATGGCGGATGAACGCACCATGTCTGAGCTTCTCCAAGCACCCACCGAGGGTTACGGAGATGCTATTGTTGTTCCGGCAATCGTTGCCGATAGCTTTGAGCTTAAAACGGGGTTACTATCCTTAGTAACTTCAAGTCAATATTTCGGATTTGAGAGGGACGATCCTCATTCCCACATTCGATGGTTTAACAAGATCACCTCTACCATCAAATACCGAAATGTTCCTCAAGAAGCTATCAAACTTCTTCTTTTTCCTTTTTCTCTCGAGGGGGCAGCCCGGATTTGGCTCGAAAAACAACCCCCTCGTTCTATTGAAACATGGAAAGATTTAGTGTCGAAATTTGTGAACGAATTCTTTCCCCCGTCTAAAACCACAAGCCTTAAAAATGAAATCACCAAATTCACTCAAAAATTTGATGAATCCTTTAGTGAAGCGTGGGATCGTTTTAAAGAATTACTTCGCAAATGTCCTCACCATGGTTTCTCCGAGTTACATCAACTCGATACCTTCTATAATGGTTTGAACCAAACGGACCAAGATTCTCTTAATGCCGCCGCCGGTGGCAATCTCTTGAATCGGACTACGAAAGATGCATTAACCATCATCGAGAATAAGTCCAAGGTCCTCACTACACGAAGCAAGCCGGTTGTTTCCCAAGTTAGTAGTGCTTCTCCTTCTTCATCTCACGTGAGTACTTCTAGCACCGATGCTAAGATTGAAAAACTCACGGATGCAATTCAAGCCTTGGTTCTTTCCAAGCAAAAGAAACTTTCTTCCCCACAAACTTCTTCACCGACTCAAGTAAAAGCGGTGGAAGAAACTTATGTCACTTGTGGTGGTCCTCATGCATACTACAATTGTACTGCCACCGATGGTAGTCGATTTGAAGTTAATGCGGTAGCCGGGGCTTACAACCAAGGAGGTAACCAATACCGTCCTCAAGTTGACCCGAACTATCGTGTTAGTAATCAAAGTGGACCACCCGGATTTTCTCAACCCAACAATCCAAATAGATTCAACCAAAACCAACCGAGAGGGCAAGATGTTCGAAACCAATTTCAAGCCCCGGTAAATCAATACCCAACTCAAGAAAGAAAAGGAAACTGCAGATGCACGAATGGAATATGCACCTGGAATTGGTAGCTTCTAATTACCAAGCCCCCGTTGGTCCCTCGAATGAACTTGCTAACTACATCAAGTCAAATGAGGCCAACATGAGGTCAATGCAAAATCAAATCACCACTTTGAAAAATGATTTTCAAACCTCAATAACAAAACAAGGTCATGAGCTCAAAAGTGAACTTAGGAATACAAATCACAAAATTGATCAATCTCAAAATAAAATTGAGAACATGTTTGCTAGCCTCATGTGTCAATTGAATCAACCTTCAACTTCGGGAACTCTTCCGGGTAATACCATTCCAAACCCGAAGGGTGAGTTGAAAGCCGTCACCACTCGAAGTGGTAAGACGCATAATGGACCCTCGACTCCTATGCCCCCTCCACCGGGGGAAGTGAATCGAGATACCGAGGTGACAACGGACAAGGTGCAATTCTCAAGCCCACGAAGTACCGCACACGTCCAACCTCCAGATGTCCAAACTCAAGTTCCGGAACCCGATGTTCCGAAGACCAATCCTAAGCCTTCGATTCCATATCCTTCGAGGCTTAACGATCAGAAGCTTCGAGACAAAACCAATCAACAAATGGAGAAATTCTTTAAAATCTTCAATGAATTGCACTTTGACATAAGCTTCGCAGATGCTCTCGTCCTTATGCCCAAATTTGCATCTACACTCAAAAGTTTACTAAGCAACAAGGATAAGTTGTCTGAGATGGCAAAGACCCCACTTAACGAGCAGTGCTCGGCGGTTCTCCTCAAGAAGCTTCCCGAAAAGCTCGGAGACCCCGGCAAGTTTTTAATCCCATGTGATTTCTCGGGATCTTGGCGCAAGCATTAACCTTATGCCACTCTCGGTATGGAAGAAATTATATCTTCCGGAGCTTACATCTACTTGCATGACACTCGAGCTAGCGGACCGTACTATAACTCGTCCACTTGGAATAGCTGAGGATGTCGTTGTGAAAGTAGGAAAGTTCCACTTTCCCACTGATTTCGTTGTGGTAGACTTTGATGCCGATCCTCGAGTTCCACTCATTCTGGGGAGAGCTTTCTTAAGAACGAGTCGTGCTCTCATTGATGTATATGCCGAAGAATTAACCATTCGGGTTGATAATGAAGAAGTCACGTTTAACATAAATCAGGACTCTAAATCTCTAACCAAATGCAACGTTGCTACGGTTAATCAAAAATCTGATCTTGTAATTGCTTCCAAAAGAAGTGATTCGATACTTTCAAGATTCACGCTTAAGAGTACTTCAAACAAACGTGCTGAGCTCAAAGCAATGAAAATTACCCCTGGCTCAAGCAATTGGTTTGAGAAATGTGCTGGGGAAGTAAAGAGTGTTTTTGATTACGATGAACAAGAATCGGAGACCACAACGGAAGTAGTGAAAATTGCTAGCTCTAAGAGCACACCACTTGTCCCATCTCCGGAATCGGTTTTTCGTATTGAAATTGTTGATTCTATGGATGGAACTAAAAATTCCACTCCTATTTCTGCACCAATCATTTCCGACTCTTCCCATCCTTCTCCTCCGATTGAGAGAAGTGATATCTCTATGGAAGAGCTCGAGGTTTTCTTTATTGATGCTCCAATTTCGCCGGAAATTGTTGAGCCCGATGGTGATCCGGGGGGAGATGCTCCGTTATTAGAAAAAATGATATTTGATGAACCGTTATTTTCCCTCCCCCCGATGGAAGTTATTGAAGAAGTTAATGTTGATGAAAAGCCGTCAGATCCTTTGGAGCTCGAGCTCAAGGATGCTTTTCCCGAATATGAAAGTTTTCTCTTTGATACCGAAGAAGAGAGTAGTGGCAATCCCACTTCTCATCCTGATTATTCTCTCTCAGCTTATGAAGCTTTTTGCTTTGATATCGATCATTTGGAAGAGACGAGTAGTGGCAGTACCACTTCTCATTCTTATATCTCTCTTCCCGAGTATGATGCATTTCATTTTGATATGAATGATCTTTATCATGAGTTCTCCGTTGAACTCTCGCATATTATATCTCCTCCTGAATATGATCATTTCTACTTTGATCCTGAGGATGATTCTAGTGTGGGGGGAGGTATTATTGATCATAAGAATTTACTTCCTGAAGATTTCATCCCAACCCTCCCTCCCGTTGACGACGAATTTGCTTTTGATGATGAAGAGTTTTTTTATGATAATCATAAAATCTTGCTTCTCTTCATCACATATGGTGTGATTTCTCTTTCCCTTTTCTCCTACGGGAATGAGGACACTATCTTTGACCCCTGTATCATCCCTTATAGTTTCTACTATTAAAATACCGTGGGTATCTCGTCGGTGTGGAACTTTCTTATGTTCATATGTTTATCCAAACACATTGAATGAAAGTCCGATGGAGATTGTTTCTTCCACTTGCTTCCCCATGAACCAATGAATTCGGGGTCGAGTCAAGCTAGTGACTCGGTTAACAAAAACATTAGCACCACATGGGTGACAACCCATGTTTCTGACTTCTCTCTATTTTCTAACACTAAGTGTGGGGAATTCCTCTGCTGTGCTGTGCTTTTGTGTGTTGTTTGCTCTTGTTTGCAGATTTCCCTTAGATCGTGATGATTGATGCGCCTATTTTCAATCCAGCCGCCCAATATCCGATCTTTTTGCTAACGTTTATCTAGGGATATCTTTTTAATCCTTTTTTTTTGTGAAAAATGGAGATTTCTGTTCCACACTTGGCTATTAGTATTACCTTTTTACGTTCTAAGTGGCGGCATAATAGCCGGTACTTTGAATATTGAGGGCAATATTCAATTCTAAGTGTGGGGGGGGGGGGGGGGAATTCTCGCGAATTTTGTCACATATGTACCTTCTAGTGCCCTAGTACCCCCGTTTTGGCCAAAATTAATTTTTTTTCGTTTTTAGATAAGAAATTGCAATTAAAAAAGAAAAAAGAAAAAAGTGTGTTATGTTTAGTCTTGATTAGGTTAGAACAAAGGGAATCCCGACTCTGCCAGAGTGTTGATCTGGCTGCTTCCTTAACATTTAGACTAAGGTTTTACGATTTGTGCAAATGAAAATGCTAAGCGTAGAGTAGTTGGTTCTCTTTAGAGCTTATACAAGTAATCTATGGCTTTTCCTCCCAGGAGATAACTAATCTGACTTAATAAGTGCTTATTTTCAAACATTTGAACACACAAAATCATTTTTCTATACGATTTTGAAAAATAATAGTTCAAAGCTTTATTTAAACTTCGGAACAAGCATATGCCATAATAATGCAAAATGAAAGTGAGACGTTGCTTGAAAGTTGCAAAAGTTAAGTAATAAATGTATGTGCTAAAAAAGCTACGGTTCAAGATCGGCCCTTGGATCCTTATTTCCGGAAGGCGTTTAGGTCTTGGCTACCCTCTTACACCGGCCCTTGGACCTCTAATTCAGGAATGTGTGAGGTCTTGGTCTAACACCCTTGGATCCTCATTTCAGGAATGTTTAGAGTCTTGGAACTCTCCGTTGTAACGGCCCTGGGATCCTTTATTCCGGAAGATGTAAGGTCTTGGTTCCCGTGAAACTCCGTTAGTTTATGTTGCACAAGAAAAAAAATAAAAAAAAATAAAAAAAAAGATGAAACAAATGAAAAGAAAAAAAATAAAATAAAATGGAATGATATTGCAAAATGCAATAAAGTTTTGAAACTTGCTTGTTGTAAATTTTAAATCTATCTTTCAACTAGTATTAGTCAAAATCTTATAAAAACGTCGATTTTTGTGATCAAAATTTTGAAAATCAAACACAGTCACCTAACTTAAATAAATATGGGAGTGAAAAGTTAAGTCTCGGCTTACATAGATTATTAGTATAAGTAGTGTTAGCATTTTACAAAAACATTTGCACATTGAGTTTAAGCTTAGTTGGGAGTATAAAAAAGAGGATGACGATTTCAATTCCCTGGAGACACCCATTTTGTGTGAATCCCGTTCCATGATACCATTTTTGAAAATCAAGCACGTTATTTATTTTCGTTCTAGTTTAAATTTCTTGCATCAAATAAAAAGTCAAAACGGGGTATGCTTGGTATTCTTTTGATCATTTCATTACTTCATATGATCGGATTGCTAGGGACTAGCAATAGCTTAGTGTGGGGGATTGATGAGTGTGTAAATACTCATCATTTTATGCCCATTTTAGACCATAAAAATACTGAAAATGGCCAAATACACCAAATATTACTACAGATATCATTGGTTTGTGTTTTTATGTGTTTCAGGTACAAAAGGATTGAAAACGAGGCAAAACAGGCAAAAACCGAGCACAAGATTGGAAAGTCGTGAAGAACCGAAGCCGGGAAAAGGATTTACGAGTTTGGACCACATTTATGATCAAGATGTCAAAATCAACCTTCAAGAATATCAAGTTGTCAAGATTGGTCCTTTAAGATAATTTTTAGATTTGTCACTTATGGTCCCTGAACTTTCAGATTTTACAACAATGGTCCCTAAACTAAAAAATTAAATCCAATCCTAATCATAAACTAACCCTTATCCCCAAAACAAATAAACCCAGCTTCTAATCCTAAACCCAAAATAACCCCTAACCCAGCCCACCAAACCAAGCCCAATCACCCCAACCCGTTTTATTTAGTTAAGCCAGATTTGACCAAAGTCAAAACCACCACCCTTACCGCCAAAACCAATACCACTCATACCCACCATTTTCTTCCTGACAAAAGCCACCCTCCCCCTTACCCTGCGTCCTCCCCCTCTACACTCTACCTACCTCAGTCCAAAAAGCATTTAATGCTTCTTCCTCCCCTCAAGCAATCCAGTACCAAGTGGGATTTCCACTAACATCTTTTTGGCGCCAAAAATGGAATCAAAGGCTCAGATGAAATGGAGCCAATCCAACGACTCAGGATTACTCAGAGGACAAAACAAAGGATTTCCCAGCTTAATTTAGTATAAATAGGACTTGTTGTAAGCCAAAAAGGGCATGTAGATTTTAATTTAAGTCGTATTTTTAGTTAAGTCTTTAATTAATTGAAATTCCAGTTTTATGTATCAATTCAAGTGTGTTTAAGTTCATTAGTCTTTAATTCACTAAGTATTGTACTCATTTCCAAAGTTAATGTTATTTCAAGTTTTTAAAGTTAACTGTGAAATCGAATTAAGTTAATCAGTGTTTGTGTAAGCTTGTTATCAGTTCATTTAAGCTTATATAAGCTTATTAAAGCTTTTTATGAGTATAGAATAATCTAGCTCAGTCTTAATCCTAAAATACCAAAAAGTCAACAAAAAAGTCAAAAGTGGGTGAAATTAAGCAATTATGGAAGTTGCCTGCAATGGAGGGGCAAGATGGACTTTACCTAGCTTATCTGAGATAAGCTAGGAGCTTGTAGCTGCTCTTGATTGAGAGCCCTTGTTTAGCTAGGGTCTCAAGTAAGAAATTTCTATTTTTTTTGTATTTTCTTTAATTTTACTGTACATTAGCTTATTTGATGCTTATTTGCTTTTTCTGTGATCATTTGTTCTAATAGAAGTTAGTTGATGCTTAATAGTTAGTGGTAGTGTGTTTAACTCCATTTTGTTCTTAAATAGCCTAAAAAGCCAAAATCAGTCAAATAAGCACTCAGCTTATTTGAGTGCTAAATTACAGTAGAAAGTTGTTACTTAGGGTCAATTTAAGTTATTAAATAAGTTATGTTTAGAAATCTAGGCTTAAAATTGCTATTCCTAGTTTAAATGACAAATCAGTGAAACATAAGAGGTGTTTGGGTCAGAGGCTAAAATGGGTCAAATGGGTTAGGCACTGTTCATGTGCAAGTTAGGAAGTTTTGATCTTGCTTAAATTAAGCTAGATTAGCTGTTTGTTAGGAAATTTGACATGATTTGGTTGATTTCATGAGTATAAGTCTGTCATTGTAAGCATTACCTAAAATCTGATCAAATAAGCTATTTATAGCAATAAGCTGTTTAGGATTGTTCTTGTGGCATTTCTGTGGTCTTTTAAGTCAATGAAGTGAACACAAATGAGCTGGTTTAACCTCAGTTAGGATAATGGCTTAAAATCAAAAGTTGCCTAGTTGAGCCATTTGCCCTGTGCACAGCAGACTTCAGTCCACCCAACCATTTTCTCAGCTCATTTATAAGCTGAGAATAAGCTTCTCATGGTCTGCTCTTTGGTCATATATAATCCTTGGTAGGTGATCTTTAGGTTTCATCAGCTTTTGTGGTATTGCTTATTAGTCAGAGCTAAATATTTAAGCCCAAAACTTGCCTAGTGGACTAATATACCCTTAGCACCACAGCAGACCTCAGTAGACTTTTGGCTTATTTGATTTGTATTCAGAGCTTATTTGCTTGTTCTCTTTGCTTATTCTGAGCTATTTGTTTTCATTAGATGATGTTTAGTACTTCTTAGCTTATTTCATTGTTTGTTCAGCTTATTAGTAACTTCTTGGTCTATTGCTTTATTTGCTGCCTTATTAAGCCTACTGATCAGCCATCTTTGGCTTATTTCTGGGCTTATTTGTGGTTTTCAAATTAAGTTGTAGTTGTGAAAATTGCTTTTTGGATTGTGCTTATTGAGTTTCAAATCAGAAAACACAAAAATAAAATAAAAACAAAAAGCTAAGGCCAGGATTCGAACCCTGGACCTCTAGCTACCAAAGCCTCAACTCACACACCAATCACCAACTGCCCTAGGGTCTTTGTTCAGTAAACCCTTGCACAATTTTTCATTTAACCTTGTTTTTCCATTGTAAGCTTATCACCCATTTTGCTTAATAACTGCTTATCCGAATAAGCAGTTGGCCCATTCTTATTTTTCTTAGATTCTGATTATCATTAAGTAGTTTCCTGGAATTTTTCAGATTTTTACATTTTAATTTAGTATTTTTAATTAATTTTTCTTTTAAATTCTGTTTTTAATTCATAATAAAAAATATAAAATTCAAAAAAAATATAATTTTTTTTTTTTTTTTTTTTTTTTTTTTTTTTTTTTTTTTTTTTTTTTTTAAATTTCTTTTATCATTTGGAACTTAGGAAAAATAAATTTGAACTTGTAGGTTTTATTTTTATAGATTTCACTTTTAAAGCTCGTTTTTGGTATTCCCGATTTGCGTTTTTAGTGTAATTTTGATGTTTGCTTTATTCTCTTTGTAAATTCACTTTCCATATCTCATTAGAATATTAAAAACTCAAAAATCCAAATCCACACTTCAAGCACTTTAATTCCAAACTGATAACAAAATCCTCGATTCACAGCTCGCTGGGACACGACCCGGGTAATCACTTGCCCGGTATCACACATATCGTATTCACGAGTTTTGTAAGTTAACCTTTTTCCTAAAGGGTTGATTTGTCATTTCCCGCGTATCACGTATATCCGTCTGATATTATATATATACTTTAGCACGGATCAGTGTGTGTCGAATTGCATGCATGTATATATATGTGTATATGTTGACACATAGCATGAACTTTCAACAAGTTGGGATTTGATTCATTTATGGCAGTGATATGGGGGAACCAAGGGAATATTTGTTGGCTGGGAAGTCTTTGTGTAAGTGTAAGTGGGTGTGGTTTTAGTTTAGGAAAAACAAGTGATTGTGTGATTTTGCAATAAAAGGTGAGAATCATACTTCTAGACTCAAAATTAATCATAAGACATCCAATGTGCTAGGTAAAATATGTTGGGATCGAGTTGGTTAAAAAATGGATATATTTCGAGTGAACTAGCATATGTGTTGATGGTGATTAGCTTTGGTCTTCGTTCATGTATCAAACATTTGTAATAATATGTGGGATTCGACACACTAATTCCTTGGTGGGAGAGGAGTCGAGTGGTGCAAATAGTTTGGTGTGTTGTGTGTCGAAATCAAAAGGAAATGAGGTTAAGCTTGGGTGAGTTGTCGAGTGGTTAATAAGTGTTTAAATAAAATTAATAAAACTGGGTTGGGCTTGATGAATAGTAACAGGCCTAAATGTTGGGCCGAGTATTAATAAGGATCCGTTTGGTTATATATTTAGTATATTAATTTCGTCGTGGTCCGCGTGTGAGCTCGTTCCAATATTTGGTGAATCACGTTTCAACGTGTTTGAGTTATTAATACATAATAAACAAAAATTCAAAATTTTCCCATAAAAATGGTTAACTGAACAGTGATGATAATTAATATTTGATTAACGTTTACAAATTACAGGGGAAATTTACTGTTTGCTACAGTACCCACCCGTCATACAGAATTCCGTCCTGGAATTAAAGTCTAAAGTAGTTGTTAGGGTTATCTAAGTGAATAAGTGTGGGTATGTGTCGCGAATTTTTGATATCACACTAAAAGAAATAATTTGAATGTCTCGCCACCTAGTGAACCTAACAGCTATGAATAGTGATTTCCAACGACTATGAACAGTGAATTTCAACGGCTATGAACAGTGAATCTAACGGCTATGAACAGTGAATCTAACGGCTAGGAATAGTGATTCTAACGGCTATATTTCTCCTTATAAATACACCATTAATTTCCATTCTTCCACCAACCATATTTCTCTTATTTAATTCTTTCAAAATGCCGCACCTTGTTACCATTCTCGCGATCGTGTATGTTGTTGTTGCCGCCATCTACTTGGCCTATGTTTCGGATGAAGACTACGAATTTTTGGTCGGGGTTTTGGTGATTCTCGTACCACTCGTGGGTTTATCCATCGGCGTGGATAAGATATGTGGGTAATAGTCTTGCGTTAGGATGGTTAAAATAATTCCTTGTTGTGTTTCTATGTAATCTCTAATGAATGTGTAATAAGACTTGTTTGTTTTTATGAATAAGACCATGTCTTTTAATTACCACGTTTAATGCTTTGTTTGTATTTATCGTACAGAATACTCAAGGTGATACATCCCGTAGTGGCTCTCGCTCTCGTAGGTGTGGTGGTGTGTTTCATTGGCTTGGCGGGTCAACCTATTGGCGATTCTATACCTTACTTAGTGATCTTTGTAATATTACCACTACCGTTGCTAATCATATCGTTATGTATTAATTTCCGTGGATTCTAATAAAATTTACGTTATTTATGCTTTCCATATATTTTTATGAATTTTTGTGATTCTCGAATTCGTACTTAGGTCGGGTTTCTTTCAATGGGATGATGGGTAATAGGTGTAGATATCTATTGTGTGTTGTCCAAAGGGATGTTTTCGAACAGTTCGTCTCGTCACAAGGCTTTGCTTTTGAATGAAGATTGTTTTAGGAAATTTGAAAAGATGATTGTTTCATTCATGACATGATTCTTCGTGAATTAGACATAGGTGATCAGGCTATGTATAATTGAGGACCAATGATGTGATGCTTGGTTCAGTCAAAGTGGTATTATGTTTCTTAAGAGGTTTTAGATGGTGTTCAACGTGTTGTTTTTGTAAAATGGCAACCTAAATAATTTTTCAAGGTAACAAGAAAAATTGGTTCGCACAACGGTGATGGATTAGAAATTTATAGGGTGGTAATAGGATAGTTCTGAAATGGATCCTAATGTTTGTGAGAGAATCTTATAGGATGGTAATAGTCTATTGTTCGGTCATGAATGTTATTAACCAGATTCCTAATGGGATAGCAGTGTATTGTTACGAAATGATTATGAATAGGGTAAATGGAATAGAGACTGTAATAGAATTAAGTTGTCATTATCATGGAAATAGTACAAGATAGAGATCTCTTAAGATAGATAAGTAGTTGTTACACTCAGGTTACTCCATCGTACCTATGGTAAAGTACATAAGGAAATACAACTCTAGAGGGTTTTAACTAAGGTTTATTTATTTACAACAGTGTTCGGAATTAAATATTCAAGAAGTTTAATATCGGGTTCTATTCAAAGAAATACTCTAAGTGTGATTCTACTGCTAGTGCATTTGGTTCCTACTGATAATGTTTGTTCCTGCTGCTAGAACATTTGATCCTGCTGCTAGCGATAAATGATTCTGCTGCTAGGCTTAACATTCTGCTGCTGAAGGATTCTGCTGCTAGTGTTAAACATTGCTGCTGCTAATGTACATTCTGCTGCTAAGTGGATAAGTATGAAAAGATATTATGTGTATTTTGGTCAACAATATACGGTAGATAATATCTTACCCCATGTGCTTAGTTATCAAGTTGTGTACACAGATACATATTGTATCTTATGTACTGACACACTCAAGATAAGTTAGCAAGTAGTTCGACTAGACTTTAAGCAATATTGTAAAGATCTTCTTGGACTATAAAAGAAGATCTTAGTCTCGATATTATATGTCGATAAGTTGGTTGATATTGTAAAAAACACTTAGAACTTTCATAACTGTTAGAACTAGAACAAACACAACAATATCACAAGTTAGAAAAACTTAAGATTCAAGGTTGTAACCCTAGTGATAACTCAAGATCACTCGTATTATTATCATTAATAATATTGAATCGTTTGGTGTTAATCTTTCGTTGTTCATTGTCATATAGCAAACACAACTGTTCCATTTCCATAACACAAATAACCTTCTAAGTGCGATTAAGTAGATTCCGCATTCTTAATCATATTAACTCAATATATCAATACACACAAAGTACAAAAGGTTTAACCACCTTAACCGTGTGTCGAATCCTCACAAGTGGTATCAGAGCTAAGGCTGATATTATTGATTTAGAAGAAGAAGCTGAAGAAATGGACGTTGAATCTATTCAGACAAATGTTGCTGCAAAGATTCCCATGCTCAAACAGAATGAGTTTGAGATGTGGAGGCTGAGGATAGAGCAATTTTTCCAAGTGCAAGATTATGCACTTTGGGAAATCATTGAAGATGGAGACTCTTACCAGCCTACCACCACTACATCAACAGTGGAAGGCAAAGTGGTGTCAACTCTGCAGACAAAGCCAGCATCTGCAGAAGATAGAATAAAGAAGAAAAATGACTTGAAGGCAAGAAGCATGCTGATGATGACCATTCCCAATGATCAACTTCTAAACTTCAGCAACTTCAAAGATGCCAAGTCATTATTTGAAGCTATTATTGCCAGGTATGGTGGAAATGAAGCCACCAAGAAAACACACAAGACACTGCTCAAGCAGCAGTTTGAAAACTTCTCCTCTACATACAATGAATCTCTTGACCACATGTTTAATAGGCTTTAGAATATTGTGAGCCAACTTGCTATTCTTGGGATTGAAATGCCTCAAGAAGATTTGAACTCAAAATTTCTGAGAAGCTTACCAGAAGAGTGGGCTATGCATGTTGTTGTCTGGAAGAACAAGCCAGACTTAGACACCATGGAACTGATGGACTTGTATAGCAACTTCAAGATTGTGGAGCAAGATTTGAAGAAGAATGGAGGTACTAGTTCTAATACTGGGAACAAGGCATTTATGTCAACTCCTAGTACCTCAAAATCAAGTGAAGAGGTGAAAGTTATTGATGATGTTGGTGCTGCTAGTTCATCAAGTAGTACCATAAGTATTTTGGATGAAAATACTTGTTGTGCATTTCTTACAAGTCAAAATAATGGGTCCATGCTCTCCTATGAAGACCTCCAAGAGATCCATGAAGATGATCTGGAGGAAATGGATCTAAAATGGCAAATTTCTCTTCTTAGCATGAGAGCTAAGAAGTTCTATCACAAGACGGGGAAGAAGCTCAAAATCAGCAACACTGATGCTGCTGGTTTTGATAAGTCAAAGATAGAGTGCTATAACTGCCACATGATGGGTAATTTCTCAAGAGAGTGCAGAAGACCAAGGCAGCAAGATAGCAAGATTAGAGGTTTTGGAAGCAAATCCAAAACAGAGGAGGTTATTGAGCCAAAAGCTATGGTAGCTATTGATGGCTTAGGTTTTGATTGGAGCTTTATGGCAGATGAAGAAGAAACTCCTGCTCAGATGGCACTTATGGCTTTCTCTGCTACTGAGGTACAAAATCATAAAGCTTGTTCTAATACTTGCACTGCTCTTAATGCTCTACAAGTTTTAATCAAACAATATGATGATCAAAAGAAAGAGCTAAGCAACACTTTTCAAAACTTTATAAACTATAAGTGTGGATTAGAGACTGTAGAAAAACAAATCACACACTATAAGGCAAATGAATTAGCTTTTTCTGATGACAAAGCTCTCTTAAGACATGACATATTCTTTAGAGATGCTGAAATTAAGCTTTTGAGAGAAGCTTATGATAGGGTCAAAAAGGAAAATGAAAACATTCACTTGACTACTCAGGCACTAGAACATGCTTCTAGAAGTGTGCACAACATAGTAGAATGTCAAGTGATTAATAGAGCTAAGTCAGGAGTAGGATATAAGAGTGTCCCACCTCCTTATAGAGGCATCCCAAAACCCCCAGGGATTGACCTAGGGAATTCAGGTTTACCTGAGTTTCAAGAACCAATAATGGAATATGGTTCTAAGACTACTGAGAGTCTTAAGGTAGAAAAAGTAAGTAAAAGTTTAGATAAAACTTTACTTTATCAGGACAAGGTGTCCTTTGTTAAGAAATTAGATGCTATAGTTGTTAAAGATTACACAACTGATAGTGATGAAGAAGAACAGGTTATGTCTAAACCTGAAGTGGTTAAGAAAGTAGGAACAAGTGTTCCTAAGATAGTCAAACACAATACTACTAAGCCTAAATCAAACATTAAGCATGTTAGGCAACCAGTTAGATATTGTGAGCAATATAGAACCACCAACAAGCCCAGAGGTAACCAAAGGAATTGAAACAACCTCAAGTCTAACCAATTAGGTGATGACTTTGCTTTTTATAACAAAGCTTGTTACAGATGTGGTAGTTTTGACCATCTTGCAGCTTTCTGCAACCATTGGGTAACTGGGTATGAAAACAATAGGGTGAACTTTAAAAGGCAAACTCCTCAAACTCACTTTCACTCTAGTTCTAGTGTTAATAGAACAAAACCCAGAACAGTAAAAAACAAGTCTATCTCAAACACTGATCCTGCTGGTAGACAAATGGTTCCTGCTGCTAGACTAATTGTTCCTGCTGCTCGACCATCTATGACTGTTAACCCAAAATCAACAGCTAAGGGTGCAAAAACATTTTTCAAACATGCATCAAAGACTGTTCTAAGGCCCATTCAAACAAAAGCAGTGTTTCAAAAACAAGTTTGGAAACCAAAGGGTAGAACTGAAAAGTTAGCAGTTCCTGCTGCTAAGCAATCAGTTCATTCTGCTGCTAAGGGAAACAGGGCAAATGCTGTTAAGGCCTCAGCATGTTGGATTCTAAAATCCAATGTTGCATCAACTATCCTTAAAAGATTAAATTACATTGATGCAAGAGGCAGATCCAAGTCAGTAATGGCTTGGGTCCCCAAAAGAAACTAATACTTCTCATTTATGTGCAGGAAAATTCAAATGATCAGCAAGAGGATCAAGGATACTCAGATAGTGGATGTTCAAGGCACATGACAGGCAACAAGTCTTATCTCTCAGATTTTCAATCAATAGATGGAGGCTATGTTACCTTGGGAGGAGGTGTTGGTGGCAAAATTTCCGGTAAAGGTACCATTAAAACTGGAAATTTAGATTTTGAAGATGTGTTCTATGTAAAAGAGCTAAATTATAATCTTTTTAGTGTCTCACAAATGTGTGACAAAAAGAACAATGTTCTTTTCTGTGAGACTGAATGTCTTGTACTTTCTCCTGATTTTAAGATGCCTGATGAAAGTCAAGTACTTCTTAGAATTCCTAGAAAGGGCAATATTTACAGTGTAGACATGAAGAACATTGTTCCTAAAAAGAATTTAACTTGTCTTGTTGCAAAGGCCACATTGGATGAATCAATGAAATGGCATAGAAGGCTTGGTCATATTAATTTCAAAACCATAAATAAAATTTTTAAGAATGGTTTGGTAAGAGGTTACCTCACAAAAGATTTGAAAATGATCAAACATGCATTATTGCTTGTCTAAAAGGCAAACAACACAAAGCCACTTGTAAGCCCAAGATTTTTAACTCTATCAATCAATCATTGTTTACGCTGCATATGGACTTATTTGGACCTGTTTCAGTAAGTAGTATAATGCATAAGAGATATTGTCTTGTTATAATTGATGACTATACTAGATTTAAATGGGTTTTCTTTCTATCTACTAAGGATGAGACTACAAGCATCCTTAAGACATTCATTACACAGATAGAAAACCAAGTAGACAAGAAAGTGAAAGTCATTAGATGTGATAATGGGACAGAGTTTAAGAATAGAGTTATGGATGATTTCTGCAAACAAAAAGGTATTAGGAGAGAATTTAGTGTTGCTAGATGATGCGTGGGTTTTGCAACCTTACAACAGGTTTTACCTCTCGAGGGATCTCAAGAGGCTTACAACCCCACCAGGCAGTGTACCTGACCGATGTAGTATAGTGTAGTGGTAAGTACGGGGGATTGATCGTTCTCCACAGGGAATAGTGTTCGTTAGGTGTGAAAGGCTACTCTAATTAGGTCTAAGGGTTGAAGAAGATTCTTTTTATGTTTTTATATTTTATAAAAGCAAGTAAAATCTCGGGTTTTGAAGGAGTGGGCGGAATTAGTTGCTAGTCAACTAACCCAAATTACTACAAATGCAAATAAAATAAAATAACAAAAATGAAAAGTGGTGAGAAACTTATGTGTAGAGAAATGTGTTTACTTAGATTTCCTTACTCCCTAACTATCTTTTACCGGTTAATTAGTGTGTATTAGTCGCGTGGATGACGGGTGTATTCCTTAATACCATTCGTGGGGTGGCGTACTTACTTCCCCAAACTCTACAAGCTCCTACTTCACTCCTATGTCGAGCCGGCTAGGAAGCTCCTAACATGGGATCACTAGAATTCGCTTGTGCATTAAATACAACCATAAAAACCTTTAGTACGCGTTTGGTTCATGTTTCTTAAGACGTTCAAGCAAGTTACCGAATAGGAAGTTAGCCAGTTTTCTTAAGCCTAACATAGATAAACAATCATCCAATACAACTAATAACACACTAACAACCAATAATCAATAGCTAGGTTTCATTAGATCTAAGCAAACACAAGATAAATTTAGCCTAACATGTTAAACAAAAGACAAGCATAAGATAGAATCAAACAACACATAGACATATTGAATGATTAATTGATAACTTATCTTTCAATGAAACATGGAAGATCTTAAGGCAAAAAGCCCTGAAAAAGTAGCTAAAATCGTCTTAGGGTTTTATCCCAAAATTCCACACACTAAGCTCTCCTTTAATGACAAAAAATTAGAAAACTATATATAGACTTTGACATCTGACGGCGTCACCTTATGCATTGTGACGCCGTCACCTCGCCGCTTTTAGGGTTCCCGGATGACCATCTTGACGCCGTCCCTCTTTAGCTCTTCAAAAATCCATTCTGGCTTATCAAGGCTTGACGCCGTCGGATCCTGAACGTGACGCCGTCCCCTTATGATTTAAGCCGTGACGCCCTTGATTTAGTTAAAGCGTGACGCCGTCAGAATTCTCATGCAAACTCACTGGCCCGTCATGAGTAAATTTCACATCCAACTTTTCTTGCCAAGGCATGACGCCGTCCCATGTTAATTGTGACGCCGTCAAGAGTAACTTTTAGCCGATTCTTGAGACTTTGCCGTTTTCTTCACTTTAATGCTCCAAAAACGTCCAAAATGCCTCCTTTTCCAGATTTCTCCTCAAAAGTACCTAAAATGACAAAAGGAACGATTTAGGGCAATATTTGATCAAATAAATACGATTTCGGGCTTAAATGACCCCTTAAAAGCAGTACACTTTTCGCTTCATCAAATACCCTTACACTTGAGATTTGCTTGTCCTCAAGCAAATGCGCTTTTATTCTAATCAAAATACAAGTTAGGGGTCATTTAATGCAAACATAAAAGTAATTACAACAAATAATCGTTCCACTTCAATCATAATAAGCACGGAGATTACATACTAGCACCTCACAAGTAGTGTTTAGATACTCACATCTCTCAAGTGTCATCAAAATAAATCTCATAAATGAAAACGGAAAATATCTCTCACTACCTGTCATAGCAAATAGATTACCATAGGCTTGGGAAAGGATCGAAAACCTCCTCCACTAGGCGTAAGCACCTAAGATAAACTATCAAAGAGGGCTTTTAAATGGGTTATAACGTTAGGTGTAGGGAAAAGGAAAACACGGTTTTGTTGGATAAAGGATATTTTACTGGTGGCGAGTTAAAGATCTTGATCAATTACATGTACTATACAACGTTGCTAAGCCAAGACTAGACTCGATCTTAAGCTAATGAAAGAAAATAACACAACATAAACATAAAATAAACATAAAATGAAACGGGATGGTAGTCCGTATGTTTTTTCTATTTTTCTTTTTTCTCATTTTTTTTTGTATTTTTCTTGATTTTTTTTTTTTTTTTTTTTTTTTTTTTTTTTTTTTTTTTTTTTTTTTTGCATACACTTTTACCCTACCATCCAAAATAATACATCATAGGGGCGTTGCATCCCCTTACACTTGAACTTTTACATAACTTTACAAATAACTATTCTAATTACTCGAATTAAGATAATTGAAAAACTTGGAGTACTTTTAAAACATTTACCACATATGGGGGTAATAAATGATGTTCTTCCCCATTACTCCATTACACTAGTACTTTACCCATGAGTCCCAATCGTCCCAAAACAATATGTACAAGGATATGACTCGACTTAGCAACCATGTAATCAACTAGATAATTAACTTGGGTTTAAACAAATGTTGTAACAATAATGCACAAAAAATGAGTGCATACAAGGTAGGCTAAGGCGATTTGGGTGTACATTTAAGTGGGGTGTAACAAATTCTTCCTTTAAGTAAAATGCTTAAAGGTTGAAACGAAAAGATAGGCTCTGAGGGGTGTACTAGGGGTATCGTGTACTAAAAATGAGTACAACGCAAAGGGTGTGGGAGAATTACTTGACCAATGTAGCCAATGTAATTATAACAAAAACACAGGTGTAAAACATGGGTTAATCCTAATGCCTCTTATCATGTAGTAAATCTAACTACACGAATGTAGTCTCACTTGTGGCCTCGGAATGGTCCTAACGCAAGTTCTAGAATCTAAGTGCTACCGGTACACACATCATAGCATAAATGCTTTTCCTACCAATTCTAGGGGCGAACCTCACATATTTGGGGGTGGAAAATTTTTTTAGTGGTACGGTTTTTGTGCTAGTCATATAACTCCTATCCATGAGACGCTCATTAAGATCAAAGTTTCACTCCTATATGTTGTAAAAAAAATTTTAAATTTGGCACTAAAATTACCTTAACAAATATTTCTCTCAGTTTTATTACACATCTACCATCAAACAAACAAAAATCAAGCGCAATTGTATTCTCAAAAATCGTACTTTTACCCTCCCCTTACACTTAAGATGAACATTGTCCCCAATGTTCAAATGATAAGATGTAAAAGCAAAAAGTAAAAGAATGAAATCAAATACTCCCCTGATTCGCTCGTTGGATAATGAAATTACACGGTTAGATCTTCCTCCAAGGTAATGTTGAAGCTCCATGACTAATGCATCGCCATAAGCTTGATTCAAAACATTTCCTTGTCCAAAATAACCTGTTAAACCTGAGAAAGCAAACACGAAAACCTGCATAACATCGGCGGGATAAAATCTATATATAAGGATATAATGCTTGTGGAATGATAACTTTGCAGATTCCTGGAGATTATAAGTTGGAGATTTTAATAAAAATTTTTTATGAAAACAAAATTTTCAAAAATTTCTGGAAATTAAATCTGACGCCGTCAGGTTATAACCCCTGACGCCGTCAGAAATGACCTGACAAAAATTTTCGTTTTAAGTTTCCGGAAAATTTCTGGAAAAACCTTTAACTTACTTCCTGGAAATCCTGCAAAACATCATTATGACTCGATACAAGCATTTGACTCAAACAAATACGAATATGTATGCTAACTTATTATTATTATGATTCATGTTCATTTGTGTTCTAATAAACCGATTTAGATTTCCCTTACACTTATCTTTTGCAAAATACCTTTATATGTAGTTAAGACGAAGTTAAAAACAACATAAAGCATTTTCACAAATTAGTTTTGAACATGAATCAATAAGAATAAAAATTAAACACACATACGGAAACAAATAAAAACAAACAAACAAATAAATAAACACACAAAGCAAATAAAGCATGGGCTGCCTCCCAAGAGCGCTTGTTTTTGTTCGAGTCACGAGCCTGACTCTACCCTTATTTAACGGAAATAGGGGAGGTTTTCCCTACACTTAGGATTAAGTGTGGGTGAAAGTAGCGATACACACCATCTTGGTGGAAGTATGCCACGTGAGGAAAGAGTGGTGGATGAATTATATGCTCAAAGATGTGGGATCCAATCATCATAACCTTACTTAGTTCAATTGGGTCAATGGGTGAATTGAAGTTTTCTCCTAGAAAGGGATCATCTTCTATCAACTTCGAGAGACTCCAAGTTAAGAATCCACTTTGACCTAATAAACCCGGTTTAAACCCATAATGTTTCTTGTGATCAATCATAAATGGGTGATGTATGTATGAAAGGTCATTTTTCACTCCTATATTGTCTTCCTCACTACAAGGCTTAATGTCTACTACCTTAAACTTAAGACTACCCGGACTATATGTTTTGATGGGTGGATCGGGACCTAATTCAATTCCTAAATTTTCATCCAAGGATGGAAGATTAGGTAACGGTTTTGGTTGAGGCTCCGGCTCATCAAAACTAGGAACTTCCATAGAACTAAAAGAAAGGTTGTGATCACTAAAAGCATTCAAACCTATTTCTTCTAGTTGTGTTTGGTCAAAGGGCTCTACCTCTATTGGGGTTCCTATAGTCTCCTCAACTTCTTCCGGGTAAGTCACCGGCGGTGTGTGTGCCTCAAATGATGGTAGGACTTGTGGGGTACTTGGTGGGCTTATGTTACTTACCTCATCATTCCTTGTGTCAAGATCACCTATATCCTCATCATGTGTTTTAGTAGGATCTAACCCTAACATTTTCCCAAGTATCTCAAGTGCTTCTCTAGGCATCTTAACTTCTATATCCGAATCATAAGGATCATCCTCAATGTTATGACTGCTATATTCAAATTGCCCAAAAGATTCATCATGTGTTTCTTGAGATTCATCATCATCGATCATAAAACCTAGGTCTTTTTGATCAATGTGATCATGTTCGGCTAAATCCTCCATCACATCAAGGTCACCTATGTGTTTGTTTTGTACTATGGCATTACATGACAACCACTTAGGTATCTCAACACTAATGTATTCATCCCCAAACAAACTTGTTTCATGATCCTTGAAATTTGTGGTCAATTGACTTGTATTAATGTTTGTTGGGTTGTCTACTATATAATAATATTGGGCACACTCTTCAATAGCTTCCCATGCTTTCTCAGCACTTAATTCCCTAATATCCCTGCCGGCAATATGGTAAATGTCCCTTTGGGCATGTCGGTCGACATGATTGTAAAAGATTTGAGTTAGGGACCAAAAATCGAAGTTATGATGAGGGACTTTTTGGAGTAAATATTTAAAACGAGTCCATGCATCATAGAGAGGTTCATCTTTATGTTGTTTAAACATCAAGATGTCATATGGAGTGGGTGAATTACGTGGTTGGTGGTATGGTGGATTCGCATTCTCCATAATGGCAAACTGAATAGTCAATGGAAATTACGAACAAACACACAAAGAAAAAGATAGACTAAAGAAAACCTAAAAATAAAAATAAAATCTTACTAGAAAGGAATCTAGCAAGTAGACCTAATAGAAATAAAAATTCAACCTAAACAATAACTATTCCCCGGCAACGGCGCCAAAAACTTGATGCGTGGGTTTTGCAACCTTACAACAGGTTTTACCTCTCGAGGGATCTCAAGAGGCTTACAACCCCACCAGGCAGTGTACCTGACCGATGTAGTATAGTGTAGTGGTAAGTACGGGGGATTGATCGTTCTCCACAGGGAATAGTGTTCGTTAGGTGTGAAAGGCTACTCTAATTAGGTCTAAGGGTTGAGGAAGATTCTTTTTATGTTTTTATATTTTATAAAAGCAAGTAAAATCTCGGGTTTTGAAGGAGTGGGCGGAATTAGTTGCTAGTCAACTAACCCAAATTACTACAAATGCAAATAAAATAAAATAACAAAAATGAAAAGTGGTGAGAAACTTATGTGTAGAGAAATGTGTTTACTTAGATTTCCTTACTCCCTAACTATCTTTTACCGGTTAATTAGTGTGTATTAGTCGCGTGGATGACGGGTGTATTCCTTAATACCATTCGTGGGGTGGCGTACTTACTTCCCCAAACTCTACAAGCTCCTACTTCACTCCTATGTCGAGCCGGCTAGGAAGCTCCTAACATGGGATCACTAGAATTCGCTTGTGCATTAAATACAACCATAAAAACCTTTAGTACGCGTTTGGTTCATGTTTCTTAAGACGTTCAAGCAAGTTACCGAATAGGAAGTTAGCCAGTTTTCTTAAGCCTAACATAGATAAACAATCATCCAATACAACTAATAACACACTAACAACCAATAATCAATAGCTAGGTTTCATTAGATCTAAGCAAACACAAGATAAATTTAGCCTAACATGTTAAACAAAAGACAAGCATAAGATAGAATCAAACAACACATAGACATATTGAATGATTAATTGATAACTTATCTTTCAATGAAACATGGAAGATCTCAAGGCAAAAAGCCCTGAAAAAGTAGCTAAAATCGTCTTAGGGTTTTATCCCAAAATTCCACACACTAAGCTCTCCTTTAATGACAAAAAATTAGAAAACTATATATAGACTTTGACATCTGACGGCGTCACCTTATGCATTGTGACGCCGTCACCTCGCCGCTTTTAGGGTTCCCGGATGACCATCTTGACGCCGTCCCTCTTTAGCTCTTCAAAAATCCATTCTGGCTTATCAAGGCTTGACGCCGTCGGATCCTGAACGTGACGCCGTCCCCTTATGATTTAAGCCGTGACGCCCTTGATTTAGTTAAAGCGTGACGCCGTCAGAATTCTCATGCAAACTCACTGGCCCGTCATGAGTAAATTTCACATCCAACTTTTCTTGCCAAGGCATGACGCCGTCCCATGTTAATTGTGACGCCGTCAAGAGTAACTTTTAGCCGATTCTTGAGACTTTGCCGTTTTCTTCACTTTAATGCTCCAAAAACGTCCAAAATGCCTCCTTTTCCAGATTTCTCCTCAAAAGTACCTAAAATGACAAAAGGAACGATTTAGGGCAATATTTGATCAAATAAATACGATTTCGGGCTTAAATGACCCCTTAAAAGCGGTACACTTTTCGCTTCATCACTAGAACACCACAACATAATGGTGTTGTTGAGAGAAAGAATAGAACACTAATTGAAGCTGCTAGAACTATGTTAGCTGATTCTAAGCTACCTATAACTTTTTGGGCTGAAGCAGTCAACACTGCCTGCTATGTTCAAAATAGAGTTTTAGTTGTACAGCCTCACAATAAGACATCATATGAACTTTTTAGAGGTAGAACTCCTGCAATAGGATTTCTTAGACCTTTTGGATGTCATGTGACAATTCTCAATACCTTAGACCATTTAGGAAAATTCGATGGTAAAGCAGATGAAGGATTCTTTGTTGGATATTCTATTAATAGCAAAGCATTTAGAGTATACAACACAAGAACTATGATTGTAGAAGAAAACCTACATGTGGAGTTTTTAGAAGAAAAATCCAATGTAGAAGGTCAAGGACCAAAATGGCTATTTGATCTTGAATCTCTAACCAAATCAATGAATTATGTGCCTGTTGTTGCAGAAACTAATGATTTTTCAGGTTCACAAGCAACAGATGAGGCAAGGTTAGAAAAGGAGTCAAACCAAGATCATGTTTGGATGCCAATATGGTCAAGTACAAGTGTGGAATCAACTTCAACAACTGATGAATCTTCTTCTGACAAAGCTAAAGAAGGTGTTGAAGATGAAAGGAAAGAAGATGAAACTCAGGAACAACAAATTGTTTCTGCTGGTGATTCTGCTGCTAGGCTTACTGATTCTGCTGTTAGGCCAAATGATTCTGCTGCTGGCCCTTCAGAAATGAAAGAAGCAGAATTCTCAGATAATGAGGTGGATTTCAACAATCTTCCATCAAATTATCAAGTTCCTTCTACTCCACAAACACAAATTCACAAAGTCCACTCCCTAGATAATGTGATTGGAGATGTACAATCAGGTGTGAATACAAGACAACAACTGATGTCTTCAGACCAACAAGGGCTTCTTGATGCCCTTTATGCTTCAAAGCAGCATGAGTTTTCAAACTCTTGCTTGTTTGTATGTTTTCTCTCACAAGATGAACCAAAGAACATTCTGAAAGCCTTAGATAATTCAAGCTGGGTAGAAGCTATGCAAGAGGAGCTTCTTCAGTTCAAGATTCAGAAGGTATGGGTGCTAGTTGATTTACCTAAGAATGCAAAGGTAATTGGCACTAGATGGGTTTTCAAGAATAAAAGGGATTAAAGGGGCATAGTGATTAGGAATAAGGCTAGATTAGTAGCCCAAGGGTACACACAACAAGAAGGAATAGACTATGATGAGTTTTATGCTCCAGTAGCAAGGATTGAAGCAATTAGGCTTTTCTTAGCTTATGCTTCATTTTTAGGCTTCACAGTTTATCAAATGGATGTCAAGAGTGCATTTTTATATGGACCAATTGAAGAAGAGGTGTATGTTTCACAACCTCCAGGCTTCATTGATCCACAACATCCAGAAAAAAGTGTACAGAGTAGTTAAAGCTCTCTATGGCCTTCATCAGGCACCAAGAGCTTGGTATGCAACACTTGCTTCCTACTTATTAGAAAATGGATTTCAAAGAGGAAAGATTGATCAGACACTTTTCATCAAACAGCACAAGAAGGATCTTCTGTTAGTGCAGGTGTATGTGGATGACATTATCTTTGGATCTACTAGGAAGGAGATGTGTTTAGAGTTTGAGAAGCTTATGCATGATAAGTTTCAGATGAGTTCCATGGGGGAACTTACATTCTTTTTGGGTTTGCAAGTTAAACAGTCACATGAAGGCATATTTATTAGTCAAGATAAATATGTTGCTGAGATACTTAGAAAATTTCAATTTGCTGATTCAAAAGTGGCAAGCACACCAATGGACTCTGAGAAGCCACTTCTAAAAGACTTAGATGGAGAAAATGTAGATGTACACACATACATATCTATGATAGGCTCATTGATGTATCTTACATCATCTAGACCTGACATCATGTTCTCTGTTTGTGCTTGTGCAAGATTTCAAGTTACTCCAAAGGTTTCTCATTTAACTGCAGTCAAGAGAATTTTTAGATATCTCAAGGGTCAACCAAGGTTGGGTCTATGGTATTCTAGAGAGTCACCTTTTGACTTGGTAGCATTTTCGGATAGTGATTATGCTGGTGCTAGCTTGGACAGAAAGTCAACAACTGGAGGATGTCAATTCCTTGGGTGTAGACTTGTCTCATGGCAGTGTAAGAAGCAAACAATGGTGGCTAATTCAACAACTGAAGCTGAATATGTAGCTGCTGCAAGTTGCTGTGGTCAGGTTCTATGGCTTCAAAACCAACTACTTGACTATGGGTACAATTTCTTAAACACTGTTATTCATATTGATAATAGTAGTACAATTTGTATTATTAAAAATCCAGTGCAACATTCTAAAACAAAACACATTGAAATTAGACATCAGTTTATAAGAGACTGCAATGAGAAAAGATTAATTCAAGTTCTTAAAATTGCTTCAGAATTTAATTTTGTAGATCTGCTAACCAAAGCTTTTGATGTTGGAAGGTTTCAGTACTTGGTAGCAAGTATTGAAATGCTTAATCCTCAATGATTTTAAACTTTGTGTTTTTGTAAATAAATTTTTGTTTGTGCTACTAGTTTTAAAAGTTACTACTGCTATTACAAAAGTTTGTGCTGCTAGTACAAATTTTAATTTGTGTTATTCATATAGTTAGTCCTATGATTATTCTAATACAAGACAAGTACTTTGTACTTTGTTCTTTTGGTTTTAGACTAACAATTACAGGTATGATCATGTGAACACAAAAGGATGTTTCAAGTGAAATGGAAGCAGCAGAATCAGAATATCAGTTGCTACATATTAGGTTTATGATGGACTGAGTTTGGGAATTTAAAACTCCTTAAAACTTCTTTCTTGAAACCTAAGTATGAAATTTCACATTGAATTGATGACTTAGTTGGTCAGATAGTAACTGATGCAACTCACTTTCTATCATTTTATACTTTCAAGTATAATGAGCAAGTCTAAGGACATCTGATAGAAAGAACAGCTAGTAAAAGTGAATCTAACACTTGTGTTAGAGGCAACAATTACTATGAGCTGGAAACCCTGTCAGGAAAACTCTTTGAATGAGTTTATCTTTACACAGGCAGTTATTTATAACTGAAAACATTGGTTCTCACACAACCAGAGGTTGCTTTAAACCGAAATTTTGATTAAGTGTCTGTTATACACTTAATCCCTTCAAAATGGTTGAAAGCAGTATGATTTTTAAATTCTAAAATCATGAACATACTGCTAAGTCAAATAATTTCTTAAAAAAGGATTTTCAAAGGATTCACAAAAACCATCCATTGATGGACCATGAATCAAATGTCCAATGAATCACCTCTCATAGGAGTTAACACACCTAGAAGTGATGAGGGCAGCAACTTAAACTCTTAAGGAATTGATGGCTTCATGTACAACATTGTCTGAAAACAAGTTCACATTGGTAGATCAGATAATGATGGGATGATGGTGAGAGATCTTCCAAACAGGGGAGGATAAAATTTTATTTGCTTCAGGGGAGGAAATAAAAACCCAATGTAAGGGAGGAAAAGACAAGAGCATACAAGATGATGACATGGAGGTTGAAAATGACAAGAACATTCCAAAGGAGAAAGTTCTATCTAGGTCAAACGAAGAAAAGTTTCAATTTCAGTTTACCACGTTTGTTCATCACTTGCAAAGGCATGCTGATAGATGATTTCACTTGTTGAAACAAGCATCCAAGATACACATCATCATTGCCTCTTATAATTCCTCCATCCAAGGAAATTGCACCATCTTTTAGTCCAAGATTGGAGCAATGTGTTGATATTGTTAAAGTCAAAGAACAAAGCAGATGAATTACTGAGAAAGATATTCAATCTTGAAGAACAGAAGTGTTTGAAAGATCTTCACAATCCATAATTTAATTCAGAAACATGTTGAAATGGATTCACATGTTTAGGGGAGGATTGTTGGGAATTAAATATTCAAGAAGTTTAATATCGGGTTCTATTCAAAGAAATACTCTAAGTGTGATTCTGCTGCTAGTGCATTTGGTTCCTGCTGATAATGTTTGTTCCTGCTGCTAGAACATTTGATCCTGCTGCTAGCGATAAATGATTCTGCTGCTAGGCTTAACATTCTGCTGCTGAAGGATTCTGCTGCTAGTGTTAAACATTGCTGCTGCTAATGTACATTCTGCTGCTAAGTGGATAAGTATGAAAAGATATTATGTGTATTTTGGTCAACAATATACGGTAGATAATATCTTACCCCATGTGCTTAGTTATCAAGTTGTGTACACAGATACATGTTGTATCTTATGTACTGACACACTCAAGATAAGTTAGCAAGTAGTTCGACTAGACTTTAAGCAATATTGTAAAGATCTTCTTGGACTATAAAAGAAGATCTTAGTCTCGATATTATATGTCGATAAGTTGGTTGATATTGTAAAAAACACTTAGTACTTTCATAACTATTAGAACTAGAACAAACACAACAATATCACAAGTTAGAAAAACTTAAGATTCAAGGTTGTAACCCTAGTGATAACTCAAGATCACTCGTATTATTATCATTAATAATATTGAATCGTTTGGTGTTAATCTTTCGTTGTTCATTGTCATATAGCAAACACAACTGTTCCATTTCCATAACACAAATAACCTTCTAAGTGTGATTAAGTAGATTCCGCATTCTTAATCATATTAACTCAATATATCAATACACACAAAGTACAAAAGGTTTAACCACCTTAACCGTGTGTCGAATCCTCACAAACAGGAATCTCTTTTTCTGTTTAAACATTGTTGTTGTCCTTTGACGTTGCTGAGGTTATAATGAGCTTCCATTCTCTTCCACTAGCCTTTTTGTTCTAATTGGTATTCTGGGTTGGGCACTGATTCTTGTAGTGCCCTTTTCTACCACATCCGTAGCATACTACGGCTACTGGATGTGTATCAGCGCATGTGAATTTGCAGTCTCCTATTTTGTGGCCCGTTCTCTTGCATTTCCCGCACTTAGCAATGCAAAGTCCTATCTGATGCATCTTGCATTGTTTGCATAGAGGTAGCTTCCCACGATAACCATTTCCGTTAGTAGGTGTGGCGATGCAGTCTCTGCCAGCTTCCTGACTGTAATCTTGTTGGTGGTGGTAGTTGTTGCGATCTTGCAGATGATTGTGGTTACGGTTGTTGTTGTTGTGATACCTGCAGTTGTTGAGAGTAGTGGTTTCTCTCCCATTAAGTTTTCATTTATGATCATTTCTTTTGGATGTAGTACCCTGTTTAACTTCTTGGTCCAGAAATCCCTGGGTAATGGTGATGGTAGGTTCAGTTATTCCTTCTGTATTTTTAAGGTGAGTTGGTTTGCAACCCGTGAAACTCTTATAGGTACACTTACAAGACGCGGCCGTCTCCCTTTATCCTGTTGCTCTATTGTTTCTACTCGGAAGAGCTACTGTAGTTGCTTCGAGTACTGCAGCAACGATGTTGGTTACCAATTTTCGGATAGTTTCAGGAGTCATAGTTGGGGTTGGTGTCTTTGTGGTATTTGCCTTTCTCATGCTGGCCATTTTCTATTAATATCACGAGAAACATGGATTTAGAATTCACATAATGACCGTGTTAGAATAAATTGAGTAATAGGGTGATTGTATAAAAGTCCTAATAATCTTATGACAACGTGAAACTTGCAATCAACTGAGAAATCATAAAATCATGATGTGTTTGGGTACTATCGTAAATAAATGATCAACTCTTGTTATAGGATTAATAAGGAACAAAGTGATTCATCATCTACAAAAGTTGAAGTTCAGCAACTTTCTCTTCATTCATCAAGTTTTCTTCCGAAACTTTCTTTAAAAATCTATGGTTATAGTCCAGTTATGACATGTCTGAGGAACCATAACAATCTTAGGTAACATCACGGCATGTCTGGATACAATCACTATACATAGGAATATAAGGAAACAACCCTAACTCCGCATCAATATATAGCAATTCCATAACAAACAACATAATATTAATAACTTGATCGATTGTTTTACAAAACAAATGATACAAGGTATTTTATTAATTCCCCATGCGGCAGGTTAAGATGCCTCAAAACTACAACTGATGTGATGTATGTCTAATTACTGGAATGTCTCGTTCATGTGTCCCTGTAGCTTCATGATCTGCTCCTCATGACGCTCCAGTCACGTCATGATGGTGGAAGGAGTAGGTGTACGGGCAACTGCTATCCTGAAGCTCTCTCCAGTCCCGAGGACTCGGGCTGGAGGAGTGAAAACAGGTGAGAAATAGAAATGATGAAGGAGACCTGAGAGGGTAATTCCTCCTCTGGAGTCGGCTCCCGTCGGTGAGGTGCTAACAGGTACAATTGGATGAGTAGTTTAAACGAGTAGTCGGGTCTAACCGACGGTGGAGGGGATGATGATAATAGTAGTGGTAAGGTATGCTCAGGAGATAATGGTGGTGTCATCCTGATCATATCCAATGGTGATGTAGGGGATAGAGGCGGTGATGGTGGTATAATCGGCACTATTATAGGTAGGTGTACCCTCTTGTGAGGTGTATGCTTCTTGATAAGGCAATTGGGTTGGCTCCGAAATAGTGTCATGAATGGTTCGGGCTCATAAGGTGTTAAAATCCTGACTTTTCTGTGCCGGAAAACCAGTACAGGTGGGGGTGGTGGTGTAGGTAATGGAGTCTCCGAATCAGCTGCAGGCAGTCACTGCTCAGTCTGCATATGCTGATCATCTGTAAGTGGAGTGTAAGTAGGGGAACTGGACGGTTCTTCAGGTGAGGTGATGTAAAACCCGAAAATCTTGAATGCGTAAAATATATGCCCGTCTAGCTAGTACGTACGGGTCTTCTGATATGGGTGAGTCTGGGTTACCTAGTGCAACAGGTATCATAGGTGGGGTGTTCGACACTGTAGTAGTCGATGTGCTAGGAACTATGGGTGAGGTGATAGATGATAAAGTGCTCTCAGACTCCATGTCCGATGATGGGGTGCTAAGGTGTGAGTCTGTAGGCATGGTACTGTAATAACCCGTAAATAGTAAATGTAAGTAATCAATAATATCAAGGGTGTGAAAATAAAGGTGAAATAATCAATTATGTGAGAGTAGGTGTGAGATGTGAAGATTAGTTTAAAATAATCTTAATAGGTAATGTACTGAGCGCGGTGATATGCAGAAGACTAATGTTTGAAAACATTTGGTTCTCTATAACCATGCACGGAGGGCTTAAAGTGGTATGGTGTAAAATCATTCATTTTGAAAGTGTAGTTATAGTCCAATGTTTGAAAACATTTGGTTCTCTATAACCATGTCTCTGATGCCAATCTGTAACACCCCCTAAATTATGATATAACAGCAGAAGACTAATCGGGGTATTACGGGGAGGATTGAAGTCATAATCATAGAAAACGGCTCAAATGAGGCGTTTTGAAAGTACTTGTCATTCACATATTAATTCAGTTACAAAAGTGATATATCAGAGTTGTGAAATCCATAAAAGGAGATAGTAGTTTGAACTGAATGACATAATTTATTTTAAACACCATAAAAACTATAAGTTTATTGCCCGCTCCGTGCCTTGACTGCTCCGCTAATTACCTGAGATAAACATGCTTAAAAGTCAACAAAATTATTGAGTGAAATCATAGAGTTTATAATTTATATTCAGTTCGAAGCACAAGTAGGATTGCATGTAAAATACAAACATTTGAAATGGTGATATTGCAGTAGTATATATATTGCCCTAAGTCTCATGATACGCAAATGTTAAAGAGTACCAGGATTCGGTAGGGGGGAACAATCCAAATTAATGGCATGAGTTATGGCCCTCGTGATATAGGAGTAGGGGTGCAAACGAGCCGAGCTACTCGCGAGCTACTCGAGCTCGACTTGATAAAAAGCTCGAAACGAGCCGAGCCTTGTCGAGCTCGAGCCGAGCTCGAGCCTGAAAATCAACTCGTTTACTTATCGAGCCCGAGCTCGAGCTTCGCTTATCGAGCTCGAGTAGGCTCGTCGAGCCTTATCGAGCTTCGCTTATCGAGCATATTTGGACATATATTTAGATTATTAAGCCGAGCTTTGTCGAGTAGTTCGCTTAACGAGCATATTTGGACATATATTTAGATTATTAAGCTTAGCTTTGTCGAGCTTTGTCGAGTTCGAGCCGAGCTCGAGCTTTGTGAAAAGTATACGAGCCGAGCTCGAGCTCGAAAATAAAGGCTTGGATCGAGCCGAGCTCGAAAAAAACCTAACGAGCCGAGCTCGAGTATAGTAAAGCTCGGGCTCGGCTCGGCTCGTTTGCACCCCTATATAGGAGATTGCCATCTTCCTATTTAATTTAAATATAATGCATTGCGACTAATCCGACTAGCAACTAAGGCTATTCGTCAAGGTATTAGTGGAATAGGTAGTCAGCCTCCAATAGATCTATTCACTATATTCACGTTCACTCGCAGTGATTAATGGTTCATGATATAAGGGGCTTTTGGCAATAATGGTAACTTAGGCAATATCAATCAGGTGAAGCATACATAAAAATACTTGTGTTATATTTGTAACATGTATCTCCCCCACGGACTGTAAAGTGATAAAATGAGTAAAAGTGGGGCTATGACTCACCTTGAGAGTAACCGGTGAGGTGAAATGTAAAATCAAGTGAGATTATGGTAATGGCTCCAACACACGACCTGAATAATGATAAAGTCTGAGAATTTGACTTAATATAAATAGTGATTGTGAAAGTGAGTAACGGATAACGATTTGATTGGTGATGTGAGTGTGATATGCTTAAAATGCTCCAAGTTCAAAAATATTATTATATATAATATTATCTTGTTTTTATGTCTTTGAAATAATAATTATCGTTTCCTCGAAAGTGGTGAAACGAAACGTTAAGTTAAATCGTTAAAATTCGTTATATATAAATATAACTGTAACGTTATTAAATATGTGACTGAAACGTAAAAATGTACGGGATGGTGTTTGAAAATGTAAAATATGAAATAGAAATGAAAAGAGTTTAAAGTTTCTGATGGTCCTTGAACATTTACAGATTTTATATTTTCTACCCTAACGGAGTTAGCGTTGCACCGTTAATCCTTGGTTATATATATTTTACATTTTTAGTCCATAAAGTTCCAAAATGACATTTCAAGCTTACTGTTTAATATTTTTACATTTTCTACCCTTTTTTTACTGTTTTGGCAGTTTTGGATAAAAGCATATAAAATTTACACATTTATCCCAAATAGTGAAATTACTTTGCAAAACTAGTCCAAAAATCACAAAAAAAAAAAAAAAAAAAAAAAAAAAAAAAAGTGAAAAGTAATCAGAGAGTTTTAGTAACTTAATAAAGCTTATTTAAGTTTAATTCAGCTGCTTATTTGCTAATATAGCTTATTTTTCACTTATTGGACTTAACGAGCCATTTTAAAGGCCCAATAACGTTTTTAGATCCGGGGGGTTTTAAGACGAGTTGGGCCTGGTCTTGGGCTTGTTCTAAAGTGACAAAATCGTATTCAAAAGGCTTGTATGTCCAGCTTATCGAATAAGCTAAAAATCAGCTTATTGGGCTATTAAGCCCAACCAAATGTTTTAAGTAAATTATAGTCAGTCCGAGTAGCTTAAGCTTGGGGCTTTAAAAACGACTTATATTAGCTTATCAAAGAAAACTCATAACATGAACTTATTAGGTGAACTTGTAAAGAATCGAGATGTATAATAAAATTTACATGTTGTGTGTATATATTTGGTTTTATATATCCATTTCTAGTCGACACAGTAAGGTTTCAAAAGAAATAAATGTGACTTGTGTATTGGTTATATTTTTATACGTTGAACATATATTAAAACAAGGTTCGATATGATATAAAATGAGCATGTATGAGTCGTGTGATGGTGTAAACATGTTTTCTAGCCTTCCATCATAGGAGGCAACCATGTTTGTGCTTGAAAATAAATACGTAAGCTCGTAAAATGCAAAAAGAAATAAATATACGTTCGAAGCAACTTATATATGATGCATGGAGACGTTTAAATCGATAAGAAATAATTGAAATGAGTTTGTGAGACTTACAACACCAAGATGGTGGGAGTTTTACGTGAAAATGGACTAGATTCGAATATGAAAATCCTTAGCTCACTAGAAAATGTACCAAAGGAATCGAATGGAACTTGTATGATTCGATTTAGGCTCAAATGAAATGGAAAGTAACTTCTGGTCTTCTGTGGTTTGATTATGATGAGAAAGGCTCGGAAAAATGCATGCAAAAGGGCTATGGTGTGAATGGAGTTTAATGTTGAGTGAATTGTGTGTATATTAGTATACGTACAATGTATATATAGTATTTTTGATACACAACTTGGGTTGAACAGTACATGGTATGGAATATTGGTGAATTTTAGGAGATTGCAATCTAGTTCTATGACTTTAAGAAGGCTTGTGAGTGTAGGATTAGATTTGGTGTCATATGAATCGATTTGCATATATATACATATGTCGATATATAGCAAAATAAATACAAGTTGGATTTGGTTCAATTTGTAGCAGTGATGGAGGGGACATGGAGAATAAAATGGCTTAGAAAGTCCTTGTGTAAGTGCAAGTTGATAGGGGTTCAAGTGGTATATGTTATATATGTGTGTGTCAAATTGCATGCATGTATATATATGTGTATATGTCGACACATAGAATGAACTTTCAACAAGTTGGGATTTGATTCATTTATGGCAGTGATATGGGGGAACCAAGGGAATATTAGTTGGCTAGGAAGTCTTTGTGTAAGTGCAAGTGGGTGTGGTTTTAGTTTAGGAAAAATAAGTGATTGTGTGATTTTGTAATAAAAGGTGAGAATCATACTTCTAGACTCAAAATAAATCATAAGACATCCAATGTGCTAGGTAAAATATGTTGGGATCGATTTGGTTAAAAAATGGATATATTTCGAGTGAACTAGCATATGTGTTGATGGTGATAAGCTTTGGTCTTCGTTCATGTATCAAACGTTCGTAATAATATGTGGGATTCGACACACTAATTCCTTGGTGGGTGAGGAGTCGAGTGGTGCAAAAAGTTTGGTGTGTTGTGTGTCAAAATCAAAAGGAAATGAGGTTAAGCTAGGGTGAGTTGTCGAGTGGTTAATAAGTGTTTAAATAAAATTAATAAAATTAGGTTGGGCTTGATGAATAGTAACCCACTATCTCTTTCTTGGCGGGAAAGCTCAAGGGAAAGAGGGGACGTGGGTATGACAAAGTCAAGGTGTCCTCCGCTCTAGTATCTTCGAAGGATGTACCCCGAAGGGCTTAAGGCTTCGATTGGCGAGTTCCCAACTGGTAACCATATCATAGATGAATGGTTTGACACCAGTGAAGATTTTAGGAGGTTGACCTGGACCTTCGAGAAGAAAGCTTCGTACAGGCTCGAAAGGGTGTCCTTCAACCTTTTTGGAGGGTACATCATCAGTAATGGTGTACACTATTGGACTTATAAGATTAAATGCTATTGGTCTTGAAGGCTATAAAACCTGAATATCATTTTTAGTTTTTTACTCGACCTCAAATAAAAGGTGACGAAATAACGGCATTGACCAACAAAATCCGTCCATCACCAAAACATGAGAGTTTCAAACAAGACGAAAATTAGTGATGAACATTACGCTATGAACACTTAGATAGAGCCCATGTGCAACGCACGGGTATGGATCACTAGTATATTTTATAAAGGAGACCTATACACTTACAACATTTATTACATGACAAGTGTAATACACTTATTCTCTCTCATCATTTTTCACCAATCACTTTTTCAAATGCACCAATCAAATCTTTAGGCTTAAATTTAGGTTCATGCATACAACTCATTTTTCTTTTTTGTTTATTAATTAGGGTAATATGTTTTCATAGAAGATTCAGTAACCTGGATATTTACATTATATACTGTATCATGATACTGTTAAAAAATGTTCAGTTTTTAGAACTAGATTTCATTGGTTTTTAGCTTACTATAATCTGTAACACCCCCAGAAATCGGGTCCAACGGAAGCATACATGTCGCTGGGGTGCTACTCAATTGGTATCACAACACAAGTACAAAGAACGGTTTTTACCTCAATCATTTAGAATGAAATTCATTAGCAAAAGTGTTAAATTTACATGATTAAAAAGTAGTGCGGAAATAAGCCCATAAATAAGTTAAGCGGTCCCCAAATGAATATCAGAGTCTTCTATGACCATGCCATGCCCTGCCAAGAGCCTCCAATAGTGTACTATTGCTTTATACTTGAAAATACATGCTAAAGTGTCAACACGGGGTTGGTGAGTTCATAGAGTTTAGTGTACAATGTAAGGCATTTGAAAATGATTTCCTAGCAAAGGCATTGTAAATCCACTCAGTCCCGAGTCCCGCTCATACAAGGACTTGCAACCTGTGTGTTTACAACCCACTGCCAAATAAGATTTGGTTTAGGTGAACGATAGTAATATGTGGACCAAGATTAAAAATACATTTAGTTCGATCAGTACATTCGGTTACGTGACCAATTCATTTGGTTATGTGACCCGTTCATTCTGTCATGTGACCCGTTCATTCTGTCATGTGACCCGTTCATTTGTCATGCGACCCGTTCATTCGGTCATATTACTCATTCATTCGGTTATGTGACCCGTTCATTTGTCATGTATGTACATAGTGTTGGAGCCAGTTCATTAGGTTAAGCGTGCATAATCGTTTAAAGTGCTTGGGTCCAAAGGTAAAAAGAATTAAGTGTGGTACAAGTGAATATACAATACATTCGAATGAATAACAAATTCATAAGTGAAGCAAATAATGGTTTCGACTAAACAGTTGGCATAATCAAGTAAATCAAGTATACATTTAGATGAAAAAGAGCATGTATTCTCCCCCAAAAGTAATTCTAAACGTATAAGAGTAGGGGCTATGAAACTCACCTGATGCAATAGCTATGATGACAAAAGTGGATACACTGAAATGAGGCACAATCTCTAACCACAACCTAATATGAATGATAGGATCTAATGTAAGCAATGAAATGATGCTACACATGCAAATACGTATGTTATAGATACCACTTGTGAATTTAGGAAATAATGTTTATCGTCGAAAAATACATTTTTGACGTCTCGTCAAGTTAATAAACACTTTTCGTGTAAATATGTTGAAACGATACTCCACGATCCTTGTTTGGTAATTTATCGGTGAATATTGTGTTTCCGTCGTAGAAATAATCATTTTTCATAACTTGAAAATATGTGACCAAATGACTTTGCAAAACTAGTCATAAATGTGTGCTCGTTAAGGGTTAATGAGTAGGCTCGGTGTCTTTGAAAACCTTGTAACGATGTCTTGAAGACGTATCATTTAACTTGTGATCATACGGGTCTCGATTGATAAGAAATACGGCTCTCAATATAGTGTATTGCAAAAACTGTTTTTAACTAAGTAATATTTTCTTATTAGAAAGCTGATGGAATTTTAGTGAAATTGTCGGACTTTAAACGCGTATATCTTTGTCGTTATGAGCTCGTTTTCTAAGTTCTTTATATCCACGGCTTCGTATTAACATGAACTAACATAATTTCAGTAGTTCGGGTCATCTAGATCACGTCTAACGCCTCGTTTTGTCCTTTGAATCTCGGCAAACAGCACGCATAATTTTCAGAAATTAGTTTTTCGTCGCCAAACTTAGAAAAATCATAACTTTCTCGTCGTAAGTCGGTTTTTACTCATTCAAGCGGCCACGGTTTCGTTTTTGAAAGTATTTTCTGAATATGAAGGCCAAAATAGTTCAATGTTTTCTGAGATTTCCAGATTTCACAAAAATGGACAGCACCTTTTCTATATGTTGAAATAATCAATTTTAAGGTTCAAGGCTTGTTCAAAACACATTCAATCAACACCACAACTAATCTAATCTTACCATACACCTTCTTAGGGTGTCATGGGGTCCTAAACTTCACCAAAAATGGTGGATCTCATGAGATTACAACTAAATATCCATAGATCTATGTTTAAAGAGAAAGATTAAGCATTGAGTGGTATGTAACATGTATATATTTGTATGATTAGTTACTAGAGCAACAAAATATATCAAATGAAAGTATGAAAGATTTAAAAAGTTTACTTGAAGCTTACTTGATGATTTGATGATTTTTTGGAGATAAATGTGTAAGTATTCTTGGGATTTTTATTTCAAAATCCTAACTAGGAATACAAATGGGACTTGATTAACACTAGTTCTTGAATTTTTGATGGATTTCTTGCTTGTTCCTTGCCTTGGCCGATCCAATGAAGAAGAAAAAGAGATGGGAGAGTTTTTGATATTTAGCTAGTTACTTGTATGATTGTATGTGTTATTCTAATTAAATCATGGAAATAAAGTCTTGCAACATTAATGTTAGTCAAGTTAATCAAGTGAAGTGAGAAAGTAGGGGAGCTAGGGGGGGGGGCGGCATATGGAAGAAAAAAAGAGAGAATATGTTAGCTAATTAATGAAGTTGTCTCCCCCATTTAGCATGTGTTAGTTTGATTAAGTGTACATTAGGTGTTATCGGGTACCGAGTGAACTAGAAATAAATCTTGACGAGATGAAATAAAATAGGATGAAGTTGTAAAATTTATAAAATCACATTCCTTGCAAGAATCAGGTGTTCAAATTGTTGTCGTGTTGAAATTTCGCAAATCGACGTAGTTATAAGCTTTTAACAGAAAATATAGTAAACGATTTAAAAACACCGGGTAAATTAATAATATAATTTTTATATCATTATAATGAGTTTGAAAATATATTATGATCACTGTCGGGCGTGTCGGGTATATTATTCGTAGTAGTGACTGAGTGGTAACGTTTATTAAATAAATAAACATATGTTAATGAAAATCACACAAACCCGTGCATGACCTAATATGATGATGATGTTACTGATGATGTGTAGACTACTCTAGTCTATATGAGGTGTCCTTACTGATGATGCGTGAATACGCAGCTAAACCATACTGGTTACGCGCATTTGAATACCCGTAAACCTAGTTTACGTAATGATGAATGATAATCATGAATAGTGATTTTCCCCCGGGAATGAATAGTATTTTGTGAATAGTAAATTTTTTTGAAATCTTCTCAAAGTCTCAAACTGACTTAAAAAATGATGAATAGTGAAATGATGAATAGTGATTGGTGAATAGTAAATGATGAATAGTAATTTCCGATATGAATAGTAAAATTTTAAAGCTTGAAAAGGACCTGAAATTACGAGTTGTCACATAATCTCAATAAGACATCAAATTTTCCTCTAATAACTCAAATTTATAAAGAAAAATGCAATCACTGAAGTATCCACCGCAACACTCATTGTTAAGCATTTAAAATCTTTGCCACAATAATCGCATAAAGTTCCTTAAAAATCGTGTAGTTTATGGTAACCCACCGCGAAGCGAGGGCACCATCTCCTTGTTCTTCACATTTTCAGAAAATAAAAGATGTGCCAATGGTTAAATAAAAAAAAGATGTGGCAATGGTTGTAGACTTTGTGGTCTTGATAAGTACTCAGAAACCAGAATACAGGAGACTGCAAAATGAATATGAACTAAAGTTGTAGTCTTAAATCAAATACAGTAATGTCGGGTTGGGGTGTTACAACTAAACCAGTAGTTTGTGCAAAACTAGAATTGAGAAACTTTCATGATGTTAATTAGTTTAAACCTACCATAGGATGTATATTATAATATCAAATACTTAATAGTCTTTGTAATATTATTCAAATATACAAATTATTATATATCATAAACACAATATTATACGAGGCCTTACGAACCCGTGCGATGCACTGGCTGGGTCATTGGTTGAATTTCTAGGTGTTTTGTACGTAATGTTTGTGCAGATGTTTATATACTTTTTATCAAGTTTGCGTCAATGTTTGTAATATAAGTTTTATATATCGGAACATTTATCATTTAGTACTAAATAACTCACGTAAACAATAGATACTTTTGTAGATCTTGATGTTAACACATTTTTGGTGGAAAGTAATTAAATATATCAATATAATTCAGACCCGTGTGATGCACACGGGCTCGATCTAAATGTTCATAGCGTATTGTTCAGCAATAGTTTTCGTCATTTTGATCATGGATGGATTTTGTTGGATGAAGTTGATAGGTTGATGTTCGCGGTAATAGAAAAGCATGTTCGTCGTCGCGCACTATTATCCTTTATCGAGAAGTTGGAGGCAATGAAGTTTTGATATTTATTTTAAGTTTTTCAGATTTTTGTATATATTTATTTAATAATTAAGATGTTTTTGTATGATAATGTTTTTTTAGTGTATTTGGGGCATCTTTATCATAATTGGTAAACTTAGAGGGTTACTTATATTATATTGCCAAATGTATGTGTAATTTTTAAAAATCTTTTTATCATAAGTGGAAGGGTTTTATGTGTTTTATACGTAATGTTTGTGCTCTGCACAAATTGGTTTTTTGTGGATTCTGTGGTAGTAATTCTTATTAGGCAAGAGGTCGTAGGTAAATGTTTGTTGCGTAATGTTGTTGTAGACTTGTCGCGTAACGTTTACGTGGGTTTTGTTATGCAACGTTTTACTTAATTTTTTTTTCAAAGAATAGCTATTTTAATAGGAAGTACAATACGAAATGTAACATAGGATATGACATTGACATACATAATACAATCTTTATGGATATGATTAGGATTAAAATAATGATTAAAAAGGGGACGGTGAAGATCGCCAATTCCCTCTATATATATTATGGGGTGTGGCCTCGAGCGAAGATAAATAAAAAAATAATTTATCAGCGAATTTGAATAAAAAAATATTTTTACCCCGAACTTGGATTGTATATTTGGTCCATCGTTTTTGACCCGTTTTCGCCCGTTATTAAAAAAAAATTGTCTAACGCTTTTTTTTTCTCCAAAAACCCAAAGAAAAAACATTATGTCTAAGTGAACCACTTAACTTACATAAAAACTTAAAAATGCAACAAAAAAAAAAGGTTCACCCTTAAAACAAATTTTTAAGTAACCAAATTATTAGTACAATCGGCTAAAATGCGACGCCGAGACGACCTTCCGAAAAAAAAAATGCTATTTAAAATAGTTCAACCACCAGGACAAAACCGTTTTCTAAAAAAAAAAGTTAAAAACATTAACAATGATACTTAAGTCCTCAAGTTGTAGCCATCCAAAATGTTAGTTAACACACAAGAAAAATGTACAAAAAAAACCCGCTGCAACGCAGCTGGCGCCCCATCTTTGTTATACATATATACCGATGATGCATCACTTCCCTATTAAATTGTGTATTAATTAAATATCCTCATCTCATATCCTTGTAATTTTTAAATGTGGGCTTGAAAAATACACGAATGAAATCATACGACCCAAGTCACACCCTAAATGTCAGGAACCCTAATTCTGTTAGAACATCAAACGTAGCCACTCTGTCACACACACCTAATTTCTCTCCTTTGTACCTTCTTCAAGAATAAGTAGCCCCATCACAAAATCTTGCAATCATATAACCCACAACCAAATCCACCTATATTTCTTCTAATTTCTTGCATTATGTGGAAAACTAGATGGGGGGTTGAATAGTTTTTACCGTTTTTAAAATTAATTCGCTTTGAGGACTTAACGTGATTTCAACTTAATGCAAATAATCAAACAATATAAGTAAAGCAAGTAAGGAAAGAAACAATAAAACCACAACACGGATGTTTATAGTGGTTCGGTCTACAAGGACTATCTTCCTTGCCCTACTCCACTCCTCGAGCCTCTAACTCAAGAGTTTTTCTTCACTAAGAAACAAGCTCCCTTCTAGGCGGAGAAAACCTTTACACGTCACTTACTCTTTATCCAGTACAAGTTAAATACCGAGTTCTAGTTTGAGGTAGAACCAACCTAACACCGCTTACACTTTTTCTTGTACTAAGCTAGATACCGAGTTCTTTACAAGGGTACAACCACTCCCGACACTCTATGTGTTTTGAGGACTAAAACACTAACCGATCACTACTGAATGTTTGGTATAACAATGATGTGTGAACTACAACTAAATCACGTAGTGACTATTCTAACAGGTTTGCAACAGTATGTTGAACCTTGATGCTTGATCTCCTTGCTACAAAAGAAAGATCACTACAAATGAAATGAATGAATAAATGGGTTAGTAATGTATGAAAGAATGTATATGTAATTTATGCTATGTGAGTGATGAGTGAACTTGAATGATCAGCTTACTATTTATAGGAAAACTGATCAAATAGTCCACGGATTTGGCGGAACCAATTCCAGGGGTCCGCCCTTTATGCTGTTTCATTCCGCCGGGACCTGACAGCTATGTCTTTGCAAATCTTTCCATATCTTGCCAAGATCTTACACAATCCAATTCTTTGCTTGAAGATCTTTTCAAAATTTTTTACTAAATCTACAAGATATCCAAATGATGTATGCCATGATGTCATGTATATAATTCTATTTTTAAGAATTAAAATGTAAATAATGTAAATGTATATATGTATGTAACATGTATCCTAGTGATCATGTAGCATGTATATGATGAGTTTTAAAAGCTTATTACTATAAATGTAAAAGACTTTAACTTATATTTTTGCTTTGCTAAAGATAAACTTTATAATTGTCGTTAACAAAATATAGCAAAGATCGTAAAATATAAATAACGTTTTTAGGACGATATTTGTATTAAGAATCTCCCCTTTTTTGTTGATGACAAAACATAAAGTTTATTTTTAAGCAATGGAATAAGTAAAGTGTAAGTCTTTTAAAAATATAGATTAAAACTAGTTTTATGCAAATTATGAAATCAATTTTGTCATAAAACATGTATGCAATGTATGATGTATGAGTTTAATCTAATCTAATCTCCCCCTTTTTGTCGAAACAAAAAGAAGAAATGTATAGCGGAACGCGATGAATGGCCCTTGGTGATTACTCCTCCAAATTTGGAGTACCAAGTATAATGCATGGATTTTGAGAACTTAAAAGCTCCCCCTTGGATAATACTCTCCCTAATTGGAGTGCCAAGGTTTTATGATTCATGAAATGATCCTACAAAAACAATAGTTAGTGTAAGATATGCTCCCCCTTGATCAATACTCCCCGTTGCTAGGGTGCCAACGTATGTGATACAAGGATTATGAATGCTACAAAACAAGGATTAGTACATGATATGCTCCCTCTCGATCAATACTCCCCGTTGCTAGGGTACCAACGTATATGATTCAAGGATGAGAGATGCTACAAAATAAAGGTTAGTTGTAGATAATCCAACCAAGGAATATGAGTTCATCCAAACATTGTAGTTCAACCCGTTTGACTAAAAAAGTCAACTAAGTATACTTTGTTCAAACCAAGCACAAAGGTCAAACAAAGTCAATACTTCAAACCAACCATCTAATGATGCAAATGTTAGTAATTCAACACAAATATAATGCACAATTATTGATCACAAACAAGCACTGACATAACATCCTTCCATTGAAAAGTATTTATGACCAAAGTCATAAATTAAGGTGTTACATCATAAAAAGAAAATATCCTAGAAATTAAAAAAGAAAAGTCCTAAAAGGTCCTAAGAAGTCCTATAAAAGGAAACAAAGGAGAAACTTCTAACGTCTATTGCGGAGGATGTGAAAGAGCATTTAGGCGCTCTAGGATGTGGTTCAAAATGAACCTCATTTCATTTTGTAACTCGTGAACCAAGATTTTGGTCCGTTGAGTTAAGTGGGCGGTCCTCTCACACATGGAACATCCATGTCTAGGGTAGTTTGGTGGAAGGGATGGTTCATTATTTGTTTTTGGTGGTGGTGGTTGGTTATTTGTTGGTGGAGGTGGTGGAATGTATGTTGGTGACATGATGGAAGCTAGTAGAGTGGATTGTAAATCCGTGGCTTCACTAAGGTGGGAATCAACCATGTTGGAGAAGGCGTAGAGGCGGTTGAGTTCCTTATTGATCTCGCCTTGGGTGTTGGGTTGGTTAATCCACATTCCCTCATTAATGGCATTGAGGGTGGACCTTGGTGAAAGGGGTTGAGGTTGCGGTTGTGGTGGTGCTTGATCACGGTAGAGAGGACCGTGAATATCCCTATAAATGGGATGGGGGAGGAGTGGTTCTTGACCCTCAAAAGTCAAGGGTGATGGATTTGTAGACCTTGGTGGAAGGTCTTCAAGAGTTTCTAAATATGGGTGAGGTGATGTAGGTGGAGTTGCAAACAACTCAATGGGATGAAGTTGGGGTGAATGTGGAGGTGATGGTGATCTAGTTGGTTGAGATGGAGGAGATGGTGGTGTGGTAGCCACTGGAGTTATGGTTGATGGTTGAGTGTTGATGATCACATTAGGTGGTGTTTGAGTTGAGAGAGTGAGAAAATTCTCATTTGCTATAGGTGATGAAATGTTTAAGGGTGATGACTCTTCTGATGATGAATTTAGATTCATAAAACAACAAGGTCTGACACTCATATGAGCTGTCCTTCTTGGTGGTCTGCTTGTTGATGAGTTGTTGGACTTAGTCATTTTTGAGATGAGAATGATTGCTTAGAAATGTAGGAATAATGCTTAGAGATGATGGCCAATGTGTGAATTGTGATGATCCTAAAGTTTCTAATTTATAGGTAGTAAGGTTTATGGAACTTTGTGTTTGGATTTGATGTTGATCCATAGAGAAATGTTGGTTCCTAATGATTTGGAGCAAGAAAATGAACTTGTCATATCACCAAAGTCAATCCATAGAGATTGAGTTGAGTGAGTTTGGGAAGATATGCAGTAAATGCAAAGGGTGAGTAGGAAATCTAATGATTTGAATGTCTCACGGATTGCAAGGAACCAATTTGAGGGTTCCTTGTTTGTTACAGAAAGGTAACTTGGATGAAAATTTGAATTTTCAAATTTTGGTGGGAAATGAATTTCTTATAGTTCTAAGTGTGCCTAAATGATCCTAATGTGCTTAAATATTAGTAATGTAATCCTAAGAACTAAAATCAATAATCTAAGGTGCGAGATTAGACAGGAAATTGGAAAAAAGTTACTATTGAATGGTGGATCCAAACGATAACAAATGCGGACCCAAAATTTTGGTTCCGCGGACTCCGCTAGGCTTAATTTGGCGGAGCCAAAAATTTCAACAGACGGAACCCAAAATTTGGTTTCGCCATTGTCACACCTCGCCGATGGCGGAAACGCGAGTGCAACATCATGGATATTATCACAACACATGGCGTCTATATAGAGAATTACTATATGTAAATAAATTGAGCAAAGTACAGACATAAAGTGTCGTAACGATACCCCAAAATAAAACAACCAAAAACAAACTCCAAGGTGTCTCCATTAAAACATAAAGTAATAATGAAAAACATTCGAGTATCACAAACAAAGTTCACTTAATCAAACTAAATTCAAAGATAAGCCATCCTCAATGCAAACTAGGTCTCTTCTAATCGCGCCCTTCTATCTTAGCCTTAGAATGCTCACCTGAAAATGATGCTTAAAAACGTCAACATAATGTTGGTGAGATTCATAGGTTTAAGACACACAATACACCTCGATTATCAGTTCACTGTGATTATAAAACATAGCAGGACAGCAAAAATATAGTTATTATACAACTAACATGCAATCACAGCTTACGGGACGGAACGTGCCCACCGATCCAAATACCACCACAATTGGGACGGAACGCGCCCACCGATCCAATATAATGGGTAAATTAATACCCTCCGGCCGGACCACACAGAATAATAATGAGTAGAGCCACTAGGACTTTCCCACTCAAATAATCACCACACAGAAACACCACAATAACATGCAGTATACATATAATAACCATTACAAGTCCATGCTTTTTATTAAACACATAATCACAGTAACTCAAAACATTTAAACAAGCATCATCTCCATCCCAAGTTTAAAACAAAGTAAAAATTGGGACTATGAAACTCACCTCAACCTTGCAGCTTCCAAATTATCCACACACAAATCTATACAAACAAAACAATACCACATTACACGTGACCAAGCTAAAAGCTATAGTCCATGTAACACATATATGATGGATTTCTAAGGTTCATATAACCCACCATGGATTACCTAGACTCCATACTAATCACTACCAACACCTATACTCACTAAATCCCTTAAATAAAATATCTTAGAAAACGCAGATTTTTAGGGTACTTTCACTCACATAAAATCACGACCAAAAATCATCCACAACTCACACCAAAAATTCACCATGATCCTTCATAAGCATAAAAGCTTCTCCCAGAAGGCCATGCATTAAAACACAAACAAGTACCCAATGAAAAATCAAACATGTCAACTATCCAGATTCGGATCTGAACGCACACCAAAAAGTTTTGACCTCTTAGACATACTCGCACAACTTATTATCATCTAATTTTCGCGTGTAAGTCAAAAATAATATAGAACTCACTTCCCACAGAAGGGCTAACCCAAACTACACTTTTTAGACCACTTTTGATCTCATTACTTCTAACCTAAATCTGTCCGGTTTACCTATTTTGACGCCTTAACTCATAAAATTCGTTTGACTGACTTCCCGACCTAGAAAACACTCGTGGTCGGACTTTTTGGAAAGCTCTTTCACTGAAATATAATTTAGACATAAAATTCGTGATCTAACTCATATTCATCTATTAGATCTCATTGTATCTTTACAGCCTTATTATTCTGCCAGAAACCTAACTCATTAATTATCAAGTTTTAAACCCTAATTACTTCACCAATCATCATAATATTACTAATTAATGATTCCCACATGTTTTATAATCATAATTTACAGATCTAAATATAAACCCTAATCCATCATATTATTGCTACATGAATTATATAAATTAATTAAACATTAGTATTAAAATTTTACCTCAATTCTTGAATGATGAAAACCCTAAAAAAAATGTTATTCTCCTCTTTTTCTCTTGCTTGGTCGAAAATCTCAATAGGGAGATTAGGGTTGTTTCGGTTTTGTATTTATAATGCTCCATAGAAAATTCTAGATCCTCTTTATAATTGGTAAGTGTATTTTGTTTAAAATTTGTTTCCTTTTTCCCTATTAAAACCCTTTTGCCGAATTTTATATACATTTATATAATTTTTATTTTTATTTTTTTATTAAATTTAATTATTACACTTAAAACCTTGTACTCTTGATATTTTATAAAAACCCTATACCAAACTTAACACCTTACGCGATAAACTTTCGATTTTACGACAACCCGGAAAAATATCATTTTCAAAATAAAGTTTCCAAAAATAGAAATTTCACACTTATTATTAATATAACCCATAAAAACAACCTCCACGTAACTTACTAACGCTCAAATATTTGAACGGAGACTTGTTACGCACACAAAACACCAAAAATACACAAGTCATTTCTACACCACCAAGGCGATCAAAATGAACTTATCCCACAAATACCACTCAAATCATGATAAAAATCTCACACCAAGGGATTTAGTGCTAACACACGTACTTACCACACATATACCGCACATATACCACATATAACACATAATACGCACCAAACAAAAGTTAGATAGGTTGAGACTATTAGTCAAACTAACCTGCTAAAATCACGGTTGTTACATCATCCCCCACTTAGGGAAATCGCGTCCCGAGATTTATCAGCTTGTCTCATCAACCTTCTCGGCAAACAGCTTCAGGTACTTGGATCTCATTTGATCCTCACGTTCCCAAGTAAACTCAGGACCACGTTTGAAATTCCAACGTACCTTCACCAACGCTATCTTACCACGCTTCATACTCTTGACCTCTCGATCCATAATCTCAACAGGTTCCTCAACAAAATGAAGAGTCTTATCAATCTTAATCTCATCTAATGGCACATGCAAACTAGCATCCGCCAAACATTTCTTCAGATTAGATACGTGAAACGTATCATGCACACTACTTAACTCTTCAGTCAATCTCAACCGATATGCCACAAGTCCAATCCTTTCTGTAATCTTAAACGGTCCTACATACCTTGGTGCTAACTTGCCTTTCTTACCGAAACGCACAACACCTTTCCAAGGAGACACTTTCAACATCACAAAATCACCAACACTAAACTCCAAAGGCTTACGGCGATTATCCGCATAACTCTTTTGGCGATCTCTTGCTGCCTTAAGTCTTTCCTTAATTTGAAACACCTTATCCGTAGTCTCTTGCACTAGTTCAGGACCAATTAGTTGGCTTGTTCCAACCTCTGCCCATAGAATAGGTGATCTACACTTCCTTCCATACAACATTTCAAACGGTGCACATCTAATACTAGAATGATAGCTGTTGTTATAGGAAAACTCCACCAAAGGCAGATGAGTATCCCAGCTTCCTCCAAAATCAATAGCACACGCTCTAAGTAAATCCTCCAAGGTCTGAATCGTTCACTCACTTTGCCCATCAGTCTGTGGATGATAAGCAGTGCTCATATCCAAACGCGTATCCAATGCCTTTTGCAACGATTTCCAGAATCGCGAGGTAAACCTACTATCGCGATCAGAGATAATCGAAACAGGCACACCATGTCTCGCCACAATCTCATTAATATAAATCCTCGCCAGCTTCTTCATCTTATAATCCTCACGAATGGCCAGACAATGTGCAGACTTCGTCAGCCTGTCCACTATGACCCATATCGTGTCATGTCCACTATTTGTTCTAGGAAACTTAGTAATAAAATCCATTGTTACTCTCTCCCATTTCCACTCGGGAATCAGCGGCTGTTGTAGCAATCCAGAGGGTTTCTGATGTTCAGCCTTAACTTTCAAACAAGTCAAGCATTGGCTAACATATTCAGCTATTTCCCTCTTCATTCCCGGTCACCAGTAAGCATCTCTAAGATCATAATACATCTTGTCCGATCCTGGATGAATCGAGTAGCTCGACTTGTGTGCCTCATCCATTATCAACTTCCTTACACCTCCTACCGATGGAACCCATATTCTATCTAAGAAATACAGTCCACCATCCTCCTTTTTCTCCATTTGTTGATCCAATCCACGCAGCATCTCAGCGGTCGCATTCTCATCCTTAAGAGCTTCCTCTTGTGCTGCCAATATCTTACCCTTAATTCCCGACTGTAATGTCATACACATCGCTCGCACACGCTTAGGCTTAATCCGCTCCTTTCTACTTAAAGCATCAGCTACCACATTCGCCTTTCCAGGATGGTAGCGAATCTCGCAATCATAATCACTAAATAACTCAATCCACCTTCTTTGTCGCATATTCAGCTCCTTCTGACTGAAAATATGCTGAAGACTCTTATGATCTGTATAAACAACACTCTTTGTGCCATACAGATAATGTCTCCAATTCTTAAGAGCAAATACTACCGCACCAAGCTCCAAATCATGAGTGGTATAATTCTTCTCATGAATCTTGAGTTGTCGGGATGCATAAGCTATCACCTTACCCCTTTGCATTAATACACACCCAAATCCTTGATTCGACGCATCACAATACACAACGAAATCATCTGGCCCATCAGGTAACGTCAGAATAGGTGCATTACACAAACTATCCTTTAGTGACTGAAAAGCCACCTCCTGCTCTTCTCCCCAAACATACTTCTTGTTCTTCTGAGTCAACAAAGTAAGGGGTTTAGCAATCTTCGAAAAATTCGCTATAAATCTTCGGTAATATCCTGCCAATCCTAAGAATGAACGTATTTCGGACGGCGTCGTAGGAGCCTTCCAGTTCTTGACCGCTTCTATCTTACTAGGGTCCACATGTATTCCTTTACTATTCACCACATGTCCAAGAAAATGTACTTCCTCAAGCCAAAACTCACATTTTGAGAACTTGGCATACAACTTCTCTTTCTCCAGTAATCCAAGTATCGACTTCAAATGTTCTCTATCCTCCTTGTTAGGAATATAAATATTCAGATGAAGGCTCGGTCACCCCGAGTATCTATTTAGTATTTACATAGCTCGTAGGCTTATTAATATTAGCATAGTAATATTAGTATAAGTATTAATAGTATTAGTCGTATTTATATTTGTGGAGTGGGTCGGGGCTTTCCCCACTGTCAGCTCACTCCACAGCCTACTAGGGGCACATATATTAGCTACTATATAAAGCCCTTCCCACACTTGGGAAGGGTTGAAACTCTCAATTCTCTTAATCTAATTTTTCACATTTTGCTTTCAAGGGTTCCTTCTCTCTCTCTAACATCTCTCTAACTCATCCAAACATGGATCTAATCTTCCATGAACCAAGGCCACCCGAATCATACACACAATCAAGTTGTTTAGATCTTACAATTGGTATCAAGAGCCATGGTTAGGTTCGATTGATTGTGTGTCGGTTTACTTTGTGTTGGTTCGAACCACTTTTGCTTAAACTGTTTTTGTTCATATACTTGTTCGAATATCATGTCATGATATGTGGTTTGGGTTTCACTGTTCTGTGTTGAAAACTTTGTTCGAATATTATTTACTTGGTGTTCTGTGTTGAAAACTTTGTCCCTTGGATTCGAACAGTGTAACACCCCAACACGACAAGGGCAAAGATGTCACAAATATATGGTTTCACATCAGAACAAACATAGCATTCAATAATAAAACAGCGGAAGTCTTAACATTAAATCCAAAATAAGTCAACATGACTTATATCAAATGCAAGACAAAATAACTGAAGTACAGAATCCAATATTCAAACGCCTAAACAATGGCATATCAAAATAAATAGAAGTCCAAATGGTAAAGCTAAAATCATTAAGGTCAAAACTCCAAATCAGATTGCTCTCATCCCAAAGCTAAAACCCAGCTTCCTAGCTTAAGTACCTGCCGTAGGAAAAGAAATGCGGCTGAGCTACTAGAGCTCAGTGAACAAATATATAGATAACAGAAATGATAACAGATAGCAGTACAAAACAAATCAGGAATACAGATCATACAGATACATAATCAAAGTGACAGAATAGGAAAGGAAATTAAAAAAAAAAAGAATGAAGAAGAGATAATGAAACAAATCAGGTTTAGGGAAAACAGAAATCCATCATGAGCCCAGATAACAGATAATACCATAGCATAACCATATAATGCAACAAACCTGTGTAGAGTGGCCAACTCCCAGATAATGTGAGAGACGTGTATCGCACACACCATCAGTCACCAGATATAATAATAAACATATAACATAAACAGATAACAGATAACAGATAACAGAATCAGAACTAGGATGCATCCATGCGCCCCCGGTGGCCAGAAACTCCTTAACACACCAGATAAAATAAATCAGGGACGGGATAGGTCATCACTCTCCTACCCTAGAGTCATGCCATCGGTGCATCAATGACATGGACATGAAACCCTCATTCCTAGTGATTGGCTCGGATATCAAACTGTAGGTCAGAGGTCAGTGGTCAAATGTACTAACAAAATAAGAAAGTCATGTCTTAAGGGTACATGGCAAAAAGGTTCATGTTAAAGTCCAGAAATATCAAAGGTTCAAATCAGAGTTTAAACAAAGGTTCAGAATAGAGAATCATAGCAGAAGGTTCAAACAAAGGTTCAAGTCAAACATATCACAACAGAGATTCACAAACAGAGGGGAACATAGCAATGGTATAGGGAACCCTAATAAGGACAATGAAATACTGAGAGAAAAGGGAAAGAAACACCCTTACTGAAATAGGGCAGAATATCTGTACCTTATTAGCACAGCAGACAAGCAAACAAACACAGAAACAAGATCAAGACTTCTCCTTCTTCACACCTAAGGAAGAGGAAGACAGAATTACTAAAGATTTTATTTCAGATTATTACTTTTAGTTTACCTCTTCATTTTAAGTACTTTCTATTTTTAGTAACTTTCCAGATTTAGTAAGTTCCCATAATTAGCAGGTTTCCAAAAATAACAGATATTACCATTTTAGATTAGGTTGAACCCTTATTCAAAGATTATTATGGAATAACAGTATATTTATCAAGTTACAGAAGTTTAGGGTTAATTATGACATGATCACAAAGTTTAGGGTTTGAAATGTAACTTCATCAATTTCCAAGGTCATTAGTGAAAATACTTTAAGTTGCAGAATTATATACACATTTTATTCAGAATTACATTTTATTCTCTTAAGTTTCACAATTTACAGATTACACCCCTTTAGTTATATAATTTACAAAAACCAACCTTATAATTACATATTTTACAAATTAAACCCTACAATATCAATATATATCAACCAAACATATTATATTTCATAATTACAGAATATATCATCAGAACTTAGTACATTACAAATTAGACCCCTCAGAATTCAGAATTTACATATTTAGTCCTTTAAGTTTACAAAACATATATATTAAATCATAATTTCATAACAATTACATATTTAACCCATAAATCCTCAAAATTACACAATAACCTTTTTATATCAGTATTAACTCAAATTAACCTCAAGATTTCAGATTTACACTTTTAGTCCCTCTCTTTTATTTAATTTCCATTCGTACCCTTTAAAATACCATTAATTCATTAAATTGAAATATTTACACATAGGACCCCAAAGTTATATTTTTACCACATTCCTACAGATGTATATGACATTACAAAAATATCCCAGAAGTTTCAAAGTTGGCAAAACAGGTCCTTTTACTTTTTACCTTAAATCGGATTACACTTTTTACAAACAAATACAAACCCTACTATTAACCAATCATTGCACCATCATTATTATATCCTTAAAAAATCATTAATGATCAGAATTGTGTCCAAGAAACCTAACCCTAATAGCCACGATTTGCATTTTGTTTGTTTTCTTTATTTTTCCAAAATCCGGTTATACACAAAATTCACCACACTTAATCTAAGCTTCCAAAAATCAAACTCATATTTTTCCCAGATCATATGACATATAAAGAACCCACAAAAAATAAATAACATGCCCAGAAAAATCGTTTAACATATATTTGATTTTTACGTACATTTTTTACATCAAAATTACCACGACATGATCTAGGCTACCATAAATCGTTCTAACATTTTTCCCAGGTCTATTACTTCATATGAGGTCTAAATAAAATAGTTATCATGCCCAGAAATTCGGATTACATATATTCATAATTTACGTGTTCTTTGGTCATAATATTTTCGTACGCATAGATTAGCTTGCATGATTCGATTCACATAATTTTTATGAGTTATATAAGATGTAAAGATCACAGGAAAATTGTTATATCAATTTTAGAATGTGTGGTTTAGGCGTATAGATTTATACCTTGCGTATGGGCAAAATCGACAAGAAAATAGAACCAAGAACGAACCAGCGAATCCACGCACCAACCCTTATTTTTCCTAGCTTGATTGCACCTCCAAGAACCCCAGAAAAATGCTTGTTCACGTCCAGAAATTGTGTGGCTGCTTGGGTCGATTTTTGTTGTGTCGCTAGGGTTTTTTTATGATATTATGCGATTAGGGTTTTTATGAAAATAAGAAGATTTGTTTATATCTTGTACAACCGACTTAGGGGGGGGGGGGGGGCTGAGATCAGGAAATTCGGTTTTAGAATCACAAAATAATTTGGGTTGATTTTATTTGACCTTTCCTTAATTTATTTTCACATAATACTTAATATAAAGATTTAATACTTATATTTACTTTGTAATACATATTTCGGATTTTTAATAAATAATGTATATGTGTATAATAATTTTTGAACATTCGAAATGATATAACGTTGTCCCAGATATTAGTTCGTTTCAGATATAGTTCGTTTTCAGAAGTTTTGGAATTGTTTCAGAATTTATAAGTTATTTAATTAGGTTTTATGTTATCAGGGGTAATTTGGTCATTTTACGGGTTATCTGAATTTCAGGTATTACAACTTCTTCCCCACTAACAAAAAATTTCGTCCTCGAAATTTGCAGAAAGCAGAAAGAAAAGAGAGAGCAGAAAACAAAACAAGACATACGAGATTAAAACGAGAAGTGCGGATAACTAGCTCGTATCGATTCCTCGGTTTCCCAGGTAGCCTCATGCTCCGGGTGGTTCTTCCAAAGAATCTTTACGAACGGAATAACTTTATTCCTCATGACTCGTTCCTGACGTTCCAGAACCGCTTCCGGCTCTTCAGACAAGGACATATCAGGTCGGATCTGATCAAGCGGATAAGATACTACATGCAACGGATGATAATTGTATCCCCTCAGAAGAGATACATGAAAAACGTTATGCACATGAGATAGCTGAGGAGGTAAAGCCAGACGATAAGAAACCTCCCCAATATGCTCCAGAATTTCAAACGGTCCAATAAATCAAGGACTCAGCTTGCCCTTGATTCCAAAACGCTTAACACCACGGAAAGGAGATACTTTCAGAAATACCCGATCACCTACATTGAATTGCAAATCCCGATGGTGCTTATCAGCATAACTCTTCTGACGAGCACGCGCCTCCTTCAATTTCTCCCTAGCCACAGCTACCTTTTCATTAGTGATCTCGATCATTTCAGGACCCTCAATCAGACGTTCACCTACTTCATTCCAACAAACAGGAGCCCTACATTTCCTACCATACAACATCTCGAAGGGAGCCATACGGATACTCACATGCCAAATGTTATTATAAGCAAACTCCACTAAACACAAATACTCATCCCAACTACCGGTCCATTCCAAAGCACAAGCCCGTAACATATCTTCCAAAGTCTGAATGGTCCTCTCAGACTGACCATCAGTTTGGGGATGAAATGCAGTACCGAACTTAAGACGAGCGCCCCAAACTTTATGAAGTCCTTTCCAGAAACGCGAAGTAAAACGAGGATTACGATCAGAAACAATAGACGAAGGCATACCATGCAATCTAACGATTTCCTGCTGAAAAATCTCCGCCAACTGACTGACACTATAGGTCATACGGATAGGTAAGAAATGAGCGGATTTAGTTAGCCGATCAACGACCACCCAAATCGCATCATGTCTTTTACGAGTAACAGGCAGACCAGAAACAAAGTCCATGGAAATCTCATCCTACTTCCATGCAGGAATCTCCAAAGGCTGTAACAAACCACTAGCCCGTTGATGCTCAATCTTAACTTGCTGACAAGTCATACATCTAGCCACAAATAACGCCACATCTTGCTTCATACCGTTCCACCAGAAATGCTGCTTAAGGTCCCGATACATCTTGGTAAAACCAGGATGAATAGAGAAAGGAGAGCTGTGAGCCTCAGTCAACACAGCCTCATGCAGATCAGAATCATTAGGCACACATAACCGATCCTCATACCAGACCACTCTATCATCATCAACTCTGAATTCAGTTTGCTTACCCTCTTCAATATTTTGAACAATAGCCCATACCTCACCATCATCTTTCTGAGCCTCTTTAATACGCAACATCAGATTTGACTCAATCTTTAAGCTAGCCCAGTAACCAACATCACGACGAACACACAACTCAACATCCAAACGCTCCAAATCCTTGAGAACATGCGGATGAATTTCCAAACTAGCAATCATTCCAGATTTCCTACTAAGTGCATCAGCAACAACATTAGCCTTACCTGGATGATACTGGATGTTCGTGTCATAATCCTTCGAAAGTTCTAACCATCTCCTCTGTCTCATATTAAGCTCCTTCTGAGTAAAGATGTATTTGAGACTCTTGTGATCGGTGAAGATATCACACGATTCGCCATACAAGTAATGTCTCCAGATTTTCAATGCAAAAACAACAGCTGCTAACTCTAGATCATGAGTCGGATAATTTTCTTCATAGGGTTTCAATTGCCTCGAAGCATAGGTAATCACTTTGTCGTGTTGCATAAGCACACAACCCAAACCCTTCTTAGAAGCATCACTATAGATTTGGAAACCTCCAGATCCCGATGGTAAAGTCAGAATAGGTGCAGACACCAATCGCCGTTTCAACTCCTCAAAACTCTGCTCACGCTCATCAGTCCATACAAACTTTTCACCCTTCCGCATCAACTGAGTCAAAGGAAAAGCTAACTTAGAAAATCCTTCAACAAAACGCCGGTAGTAGCCAGCTAATCCCATAAAACTCCTGACTTCAGTCACAGTTGTAGGTCTCGGCCACTTGGTGATAGCCTCGACCTTAGATTGATCCAAGGTGATACCATCTGCAGACACAACGTGACCAAGGAAAGCTACTTGGTTTAGCCAGAACTCACATTTAGAAAATTTCGTGAATAATTTCTGCTGTCTCAGAATACCCAGAACAATACGCAAATGCTGCTCGTGCTCTTCAGACGATTTAGAATACACCAGAATATCATCAATGAAAACGATGACGAACTTATCAAGAAATTCATGAAAGACCCGATTCATTAAATCCATAAACACAGCAAGAGCATTTGTTAAGCCAAAAGGCATAACCAGAAACTCATAGTGCCCATAACGGGTACGGAAAGCAATCTTAGATACATCCTGCTCTTTAACCCTCAGTTGGTGATAACCAGATCGTAAGTCGATTTTAGAGAACACCTTGGCTCCTTGCAGCTGATCAAACAAGTCATCAATGCGAGGAAGCGGATAACGGTTTCGAATGGTAATACGATTTAACTCACGATAATCAATGCACAACCGCATACTACCGTCCTTCTTCTTCACGAAAAGCACCGGAGCACCCCATGGCGAAACACTAGGGCGAATAAAACCACAGTCCAACAACTCTTCCAGTTGCTCCTTTAACTCTTTCAGTTCGACAGGTGCCATCCGGTACGGAGCCTTAGATATAGTTTCGGCACCGGGAATCAGATCAATAGCAAATTCAACTTCTCTAGCCGGAGGAAGACCAGGAAGTTTCTCAGGAAAAACATCGGCAAAATCCCGAACAATGGGAACATCAGAAATATCAGAAGTCTCAACAGATGAATCCTTAACAGAAGCCAAATAGCCTTGGCAACCATGAGATATCAAGGTCCGTGCCTTCATAGCAGAGATGATTTTAACAGATTTCAGAGGGCGGAATCCATGATAAATGAATTCAGGATGGTTCAGATCTCCAAAAATCACATTCCTAGCATGACAGTCAATGGTAGCTCTATGGGAAGCCAACCAATCCATGCCCAGGATGACATCGAAATCAATCATATCCAGAGGAAGTAAGTTAGCCGGACGAATCCGGTCATCAAAGCGCAGAGGACAGTTAACATATACATGATCGAGAAGGACACTGTGTTTCATTGGGGTGGAAATAGATAGTTGGTTTATTAATGGTGTTGGATTCGTTTTAAGCTTCTTAGCTAGTTTTACGGATATAAAAGAGTGTGTTGCGCCAGTATCAAATAATATGAATACAGTATGATCACCAATATACAGAATGCCAGTAATGGTACCTGATGATTTAGCTGCCTGATCCCGAGTAGTCGAAAACACACGGCCTGTATTCGGAGGAGGAGGAGGAAGATACTGCACAGCTGGGGTCGGATTATGCTTTGGGCAATCTTTCACCCGATGTTCAGAAGACCCACATCGGAAACATGCACCAGAAGCCCTACGACACGGTCCAGGATGACTCTTCCCACAAGTAGTACAAATGGGAGGAGGAGGTAAAGTCTGAGAACCCGATCCAGAACCTCGAGACTGCTGCTGATAACCCTTGGAAGGCTGATCCTTCCACTGTTTCTGACTGTCACTGCGTCCATGACGATCACTCCCCTGCCTAGAAACCGACCTCGAATCCTGACCCTTCGAGTCGTGCCTCTTCTGATCATAACTCCTGCCTGACTGACCCTGATAGTCACGTCCACGATCTGACAGACCTCGCTGTTCAAAGTTCCTACCAGAATACCCCTTGTTGTCCCGATTCTGACTCTGATGCTGAACCCTGTCGCCATCACGGTTTCGCTTGTAACCAACGCCCTCATGAAAAATCTCGATGTTGCGAGCTGCATCGCAACATGCTGACGGATCCAGAAACTCATCATTAAGCATACGATCGAGCACCCACCTAATTTAGTAGTAAAATGGAAAAGTGCATTAGGGTCTATTTGTACCAAACATCAACTTATACAGGTTACTAACCTTTTGAGTCCCCATTTGAATTGCTTAGCTTGACGCCTTGAATCTCCAGCAGTGGGGCCCACAAAGCTAACCAATCTCTGAAACCGCTCCAGATATTCCCCTGCGTTCTCAGAATCTAGCTGGGAAATAGTGTTGTACTCCCGAATAAACCTCTGCTGCTCAGAGTCAGGGAAGTACTGATTATAGAATGTAGTGCGGAAATCAGCCCAAGTACAACCAAGAACATACTGATCGCCTCCTTTAGCTGCCTTGTGCGCCTTCCACCAGTTAAGTGCATCACCTTCAAGCTTAAACACAGCCAGACGAGTCTTAAACTCGTCCTCACAACCTAGCACCTCAAACAGTTTCTCCATGTGGGTAATCCAGTCCTCTGCAGCATGAGGAGTAGCAGCGGAACTGAAAGACAACGGCTTGAGTTTATTGAAACTCTCAAGCCACCCATTAATGGTAGTAGGTCGGCCCCCACCACCAGAAGAACTGCCAGCACCTCCAGATGAACTAGCTCCACCACTGATAAGCCGGTTGATCACCGCATCAGTGTTAAGGCCCGGTAGCAGATTGGCTATAGCATTAGCCACCATAGCCTCCAGATTGGGGATTTCAGCATCCCCTCCAGCATTATACTCCTGGTGACGAGTGTTAACCATCTATAGAATTACGAAGACGATTAGTAAGATCAAGCAAAATATGACAGAGCAGAATAAGGAAAAAGAGTACGCGAAAGGAAACCTAATGTCTACCCAATCCTCACAGGTCAATGGCCTAAGCCTACGGGTTTCGGATGCCTGTTTCTCTGATACCACAAATTGTAACACCCCAACCCGACAAGGGCAAAGATGTCACAAATATATGGTTTCACATCAGAACAAACATAGCATTCAATAATAAAACAGCGGAAGTCTTAACATTAAATCCAAAATAAGTCAACATGACTTATATCAAATGCAAGACAAAATAACTGAAGTACAGAATCCAATATTCAAATGCCTAAACAATGGCATATCAAAATAAATAGAAGTCCAAATGGTAAAGCTAAAATCATTAAGGTCAAAACTCCAAATCAGATTGCTCTCATCCCAAAGCTAAAACCCAGCTTCCTAGCTTAAGTACCTGCCGCAGGAAAAGAAATGCGGCTGAGCTACTAGAGCTCAGTGAACAGATATATAGATAACAGAAATGATAACAGATAGCAGTACAAAACAAATCAGGAATACAGATCATACAGATACAGAATCAAAGTGAAAGAATAGGAAAGGAAATAAAAAAAAAAGAATGAAGAAGAGATAATGAAACAAATCAGGTTTAGGGAAAACAGAAATCCATCACGAGCCCAGATAACAGATAATACCATAGCATAACCATATAATGCAACAAACCTGTGTAGAGTGGCCAACTCCCAGATAATGTGAGAGACGTGTATCGCACACACCATCAGTCACCAGATATAATAATAAACATATAACATAAACAGATAACAGATAACAGAATCAGAACTAGGATGCATCCATGCGCCCCCGGTGGCCAGAAACTCCTTAACACACCAGATAAAATAAATCAGGGACGGGATAGGTCATCACTCTCCTACCCTAGAGTCATGCCATCGGTGCATCAATGACATGGACATGAAACCCTCATGCCTAGTGATTGGCTCGGATATCAAACTGTAGGTCAGAGGTCAGAGGTCAAATGTACTAACAAAATCAGAAAGTCATGTCTTAAGGGTACATGGCAAAAAGGTTCATGTTAAAGTCCAGAAATATCAAAGGTTCAAATCAGAGTTTAAACAAAGGTTCAGAATAGAGAATCATAGCAGAAGGTTCAAACAAAGGTTCAAGTCAAACAGATCACAACAGAGATTCACAAACAGAGGGGAACATAGCAATGGTATAGGGAACCCTAATAAGGACAATGAAATACTGAGAGAAAAGGGAAAGAAACACCCTTACTGAAATAGGGCAGAATATCTGTACCTTATTAGCACAGCAGACAAGCAAACAAACACAGAAACAAGATCAAGACTTCTCCTTCTTTACACCTAAGGAAGAGGAAGACAGAATTACTAAAGATTTTATTTCAGATTATTACTTTTAGTTTACCTCTTCATTTTAAGTACTTTCTATTTTTAGTAACTTTCCAGATTTAGTAAGTTCCCATAATTAGCAGGTTTCCAGAATTAACAGATATTACCATTTCAGATTAGGTTGAACCCTTATTCAAAGATTATTATGGAATAACAGTATATTTATCAAGTTACAGAAGTTTAGGGTTAATTATGACATGATCACAAAGTTTAGGGTTTGAAATGTAACTTCATCAATTTCCAAGGTCATTAGTGAAAATACTTTAAGTTGCAGAATTATATACACATTTTATTCAGAATTACATTTTATTCTCTTAAGTTTCACAATTTACAGATTACACCCCTTTAGTTATATAATTTACAAAACCAACCTTATAATTACATATTTTACAAATTAAACCCTACAATATCCATATATATCAACCAAACATATTATATTTCATAATTATAGAATATATCATCAGAACTTAGTACATTACAGATTAGACCCCTCAGAATTCAGAATTTACATATTTAGTCCTTTAAGTTTACAAAACATATATATTAAATCATAATTTCATAACAATTACATATTTAACCCATAAATCCTCAAAATTACACAATAACCTTTTTATATCAGTATTAACTCAAAATAACCTCAAGATTTCAGATTTACACTTTTAGTCCCTCTCTTTTATTTAATTTCCATTCGTACCCTTTAAAATACCATTAATTCATTAAATTGAAATATTTACACTTAGGAACCCAAAGTTATATTTTTCCCACATTCCTACAGATGTATATGACATTACAAAAATATCCCAGAAGTTTCAAAGTTGGCAAAACAGGTCCTTTTACTTTTTACCTTAAATCGGATTACACTTTTTACAAACAAATACAAACCCTACTATTAACCAATCATTGCACCATCATTATTATATCCTTAAAACATCATTAATGATCAGAATTGTGTCCAAGAAACCTAACCCTAATAGCCACGATTTGCATTTTATTTGTTTTCTTTATTTTTCCAAAATCCGGTTATACACAAAATTCACCACACTTAATCTAAGCTTCCAAAAATCAAACTCATATTTTTCCCAGATCATATGACATATAAATAACCCACAAAAAATAAATAACATGCCCAGAAAAATCGTTTAACATATATTTGATTTTTACGTACATTTTTTACATCAAAATTACCACGACATGATCTAGGCTACCATAAATCGTTCTAACATTTTTCCCAGGTCTATTACTTCATATGAGGTCTAAATAAAATAGTTATCATGCCCAGAAATTCGGATTACATATATTCATAATTTACGTGTTCTTTGGTCATAATATTTTCGTACGCATAGATTAGCTTGCATGATTCGATTCACATAATTTTTATGAGTTATATAAGATGTAAAGATCACAGGAAAATTGTTATATCAATTTTAGAATGTGTGGTTTAGGCGTATAGATTTATACCTTGCGTATGGGCAAAATCGACAAGAAAATAGAACCAAGAACGAACCAGCGAATCCACGCACCAACCCTTATTTTTCCTAGCTTGATTGCACCTCCAAGAACCCCAGAAAAATGCTTGTTCACGTCCAGAAATTGTGTGGCTGCTTGGGTCGATTTTTGTTGTGTCGCTAGGGTTTTTTTTATGATATTATGTGATTAGGGTTTTTATGAAAATAAGAAGATTTGTTTATATCTTGTACAACCGACTTAGGGGGGGGGCCTGAGATCAGGAAATTCGGTTTTAGAATCACAAAATAATTTGGGTTGATTTTATTTGACCTTTCCTTAATTTATTTTCACATAATACTTAATATAAAGATTTAATACTTATATTTACTTTGTAATACATATTTCGGATTTTTAATAAATAGTGTATATGTGTATAATAATTTTTGAACATTCGAAATGATATAACGTTGCCCCAGATATTAGTTCGTTTCAGATATAGTTCGTTTTCAGAAGTTTTGGAATTGTTTCAGAATTTATAAGTTATTTAATTAGGTTTTATGTTATCAGGGGTAATTTGGTCATTTTACGGGTTATCTGAATTTCAGGTATTACAACAGTCTCTTGGATTCGAACAATTTTAAGGTTCTTTTGCTTTGTTGATTTGAGTCGTACGCTCATAATACAATTTTTCATTTGAAGTGTTGGGCCTTAACAACAACAAGCACACTTGGGCCTTATAATTGATGTTTAATCATTGGGTTTGATTTGGTTATGTGGTGTAACAGTTTGCTTATAGATGAGTTGTGGTCAATATGTGGTCTTAAAAATGTGGTCAAGAATGTCAGAATATTTGGTCGGAATACTTGGTCGGAATCTCGCCGGATTCATTGTAGCGTTTTGTGTACAACCAGGATGGTGAAAGTTACCTTTTGTACTGCCATGAAAATGCGTGATATCTCGTTGGTGGTGATTTGGTTGTTTTCCAGAAATGGATAAAGTGAAAAATGTGATAGTGACAACTCTGTCACTTGCGTTTTGTGTGGTTAGCGTTTTGTGTGTATGTTACTTTGGTGTTATATCATCACATTCTAGCGACTTGTGTGTATTAACATTCTTGTGTGTATTAACATTCTTGTCGCTTTGTGCAACAAAAGTGGAATAAAGTAGTCAATGGTGCTTGTCGGTTTGTTAGCGTGATTATTTTTTTTAATATTCAAAAGGACAGTCAAATTCACAACACAAAAGTAGCGACTTGTGTAGAGTCCAATTCACGTGAAACAAAGGTGTTTGTCGGTTTGTTGAGTACTACTCTGTCCTGTTGTGGTCTATGGATTAGCTTTCTGTCGTTTTGTGGCATGAAAACAAATACAAAATCACGTGATGGTTGGTTGTATATCATTTGTTCTTCTCACGTGATGTTCAAACAATGGAAATTCTCAAATGTGACAATCACGTGAAACGTGAAATGTGTGACAAAACGACAAAATGACAAAATGACAAAATGCCAAAGCTACATAATGACAAAGTCATACGAAGAATGGGATTATTGGCTGGATTACTGGACGTGGACAAAACGGGCTTCTTGTTGGGCTACAATACATTTGGGCTGAAATTAGTTTGCATCGTTTTTTGATGGGCTGCCATGGTTCACGGACTGGGAGTTTGTGTCATTGGGTTGTGTATGAGTTATGATACATGAATTCCTAATAGTTGTATCAATTTGTGTTCAACTGGATTGATGCTGAATATCTTGGTATACTACTTGGTCCAAGAATATTATTTTGGTTGTTACGATTATCTTCGAGAAGATTCACACGTCAGGGCTAGTATTTGGGTTTATGAACGTCAACGGGATTACAGAGTTGTGGATTTGTCAGCATTGTTCTATTAGTGCCTACGACTTGAGTGAGCCTGCAATTTGATCTTTGCAATTTGAGTTATAGCTGAAAAATAACAATTTGTTTAAATTGCGATTTGTCAAGTTGCGTTTTGACTTGTTGCAACTTGACTGATAGCAATCTGACAAGTTGCGATTTGACGTTGCGAGTTGACACTTGCAATTTGACTAATTGTGATTTGGTTGATTGCAATCTGACTTGTTGCAAGTTGACAACCTGTGACTTGACTTGTTGTGATCTGATCAAGTTGTGATTTGACGTCTTTGACTTGAATTTTAAAGATTAGTATTGCAATCCACTCTTAGTTGTTCTTGTTGATTTTACGGTTTCTCTTGTAGATTTTAGAAAATCCCGCGAAAGATTCGATTTCTCGGTTTAAATCACAAGAGTTGTAAAATCCCGTCAAATCAAGGGTGGACAAGTAGGCTGGACTTGGATTTAGACATAATAAAACTTACGGGGTTTGACTATTTTTTTCGGGATAAGTTTGTGCTAAGAGATCGGCAGGAATTGGGAAATTATGGTAACTTGGTTGGTTTGTTAATTCACGGGTTGGTGTACTTAGTGCCACAAACATCTCGGGGTGGATGGATGCACGATGTTTGATGACCCTTGCTTGAGCGTATTTAAGGTGATTAGACTTGGATGTTCAAGAAGTGGATATATACAATAAAGGATGGAAGGTTGGGTATATATCACTACCTATATTTAAAGGAGTTACGTTGTTGTGCTCAATATAGGTTCTAAATCACAATTTACAATTTAAGGTGATTAAGGTGATTAGACTTGGATGTTCAAGAAGTGGATATATACAATAAAGGATGGAAGGTTGGGTATATATCACTACCTATATTTAAAGGAGTTACGTTGTTGTGCTCAATATAGGTTCTAAATCACAAATTTAGTGCAAGTATAAGTCGCGGACTTGTCCTTTCTCAAGCTTCATCAAGTAATTGTTGTCTCTCAAGCTTCTAATGGGATTGTAGTACAAGATCTTCTCAAGAGGTGGTCAGACTTAAAGACGGGAGGTGGTTTGTTCAGAGACGTGTTTTAACCCGTTACACATTCTATAGTTAAACATATTTCATCAAGCGGTGTTGGCATATTATGAGCTTCAGGAAATTTTTAATCTGCTAAACCATTGATGAGGAGACAAACGAGGGGTTACTACAAGAGAGTCTTAATCACCATCTTCGTTGCAGTAGTTTTATTTGTCTCTTTCCATGTATTGTACCTGACAAATTCTCAAACATCACGGACTCTCAGCTTTGGCAAAAAGGTCATTTCATGCCCTTTTTGAGGGGGAGAATTAGCGCGAGTTTCCTAGCGGTTCCGTCTCCAGCGATGTGAATTTTAGCGGTTCCGGTTACAGCGGGTCAGATCGTATCGGTTCCGTCTCCAGTGGTTTGAATCTTAGCAGTTCCGGTTTCAGCGGGTCAGATCGTAGCGATTCAGGATTCAGTGGTTCAGTCTCCAGAGGTTTGAATATTAGCGGTTCCAGTTTCAGTGGTTTAGCTTTCAGCGGTTTGGGGCTTAGCTATTTGCATAAGATTTCAGCGGTCTGATACTTACTGTTGTGCAGTTTGTTCTTGAATTTATTTCTCGGTTAAATCTCAAGAACTGTAAAATCCTGTACACAGTACGACAACTATTCCATGCACTGCACCTGATATCATCCAAGCAGCTGGGTCAAACAGCTATGTTTGATTGGACTGACTATGAGTCATGGGCACTGCTAAGAATTAGCGCATGTTTCTTCTCCCTTTGACTATTCAACCGCACAAAATGATTACGAAGTTAATTTGGCATTCCTTGCTTGAGGGTGAAGTTGGATTTCACGAAAGAGTCTACCTATTTTTATCTTGAAATCGGGGATGGTTGGATGCATGATTTCAATGATAACTTGTTCATGCTTAAGATGTAAGTTGAAGACTTGGGTTATCTAGTTTCCAGAAGTCGGGGTGGATGGTTGAAGACCTGGTTAACTATCACTTAAAGGAGATACATTGTAGTACTCAGTGTCACACGTAGAAGACGTTGTGGATAATTACAAGAGGTGATGAAAGTCTAATACTTTGTCAGGATAACATTAAGTACTTAGAGACGTTACACCGTTCTTCCAACAACAGTGCAAGGTTAGGTAACAAATTTTAGTAATTCTACTTCATTCGCAGTATTGGTATATTGGGTTTCCTTCATCAAGTGGTCACAATTAGTTGTTTGTGTTTGAGGTTGGTTAGTTGGATGAAAGTTTTAAAAGTTGTGATGTGCTCAGTAATTCTCACGGGATGTTCTTAACCCAATCTGGTATTCACCAAAAACGAATCAGTCATGCCACATTCAATCTGTTACTGTCTCACAGTTTCTTCTTGGTTTTGTAAAATCCCGCGAAAGAACTTATTTCTCGGTTTAAACCATAGATTTATAAAATCCCGTGATGATGGGCTATGCGCTCTTGACCATGATCGGGTTAAAACCATTATCAAAGTTCAGCTATAACATCACAAATGGCTGGATCGGGGGCATTTAATCGACAAGATGTGACTACGGCGTTTGTTCAGTATTATTTATTTGAGGCTGAAGTGAAATTTCATGAGTGCGTGCACTTAGTATCTGAAGATATCGGGGAGGTTGGATGAAGATTCTTCGAGATCCTTGTTCGAGCTTTCTATACAATGACGAGGACTTGGATATCTAGTTATTTTTTTCTTTCTCCCTATTACAAAATAACTATCACTTTAAGGAGTTACGTTGTAGTGCTCAGTGTCACACGAAGTTGTGGATATCCAAGAGGTGATGTACGTCTTATACTTGATGGTTGGTTGGTTGAAGAGTATAGAGTACTTAGGGATTCGATGTTGCACGAAGTCTCTGCACCGCTCTTTGTCTCGCATTAGTACAAGTTTAAGTCACAAGTTCGGGTTATGTTACTTCAGTCTCAAGTTCATCATATTGGGTTTTTCTCCATCAGTGGTCACGACATCAAGCCGATTGAATGATAATGGGGTTGGTAAGGAGTTAGATGAGAGAAGTAGAAAAGAGAGATATGACGTCTGTACACATCAGTGCAGGCCTCGCTCTTCATCATTATGACGCATGTTCATATCAGTTCAGGCCTCGTTCATCAAAGAAAAGAAAAGTGTACGCTTGAGTTCACTTTATCTTTAAAAGAAGAGGAGTCTTCTTATTTATGGCCATTCTCATCATCAAGTTTCATGCTCTTTCCGTGCTTATTCAGTCTTCAAGTGGATCGACGCATATTGGAGTATACTATTATTCACTTATTCAACCAAAAAATTGCAGTTGACAGGCATATGCAATTTTTGAGGGGGGGGGGGGAAGGGTGAATAAACAACATGTCAGTCTTCAAGAACCGTCAAGTGGAGCTACTTACCGTTGATGGTATTCATATTCACTAGTTCAATCATCAAAAATTGCAGTTGGCAGGCATATGCAATTTTTGAGGGGGGGAAAGGGTGAATATTAATCTACATGTTGATTGATGATTGAGAAATGGTCATACGACTCCTGAATACGTCAGTTCAGGAGTCGTGCAAACCATGGTTCTCCAACACTACATCTTCTTCCTCTATCAAGGTGTTGAAAAACATGGTCATGGAATGCTAATCGACATCTTCTCACGGGCTGATACAATCAGTAACAAAGGGTTTCTAGTCAATGCTTTATGTACACATCATGATGATGATTCCGATTAATCGTAACCATCAGGGGAGAGAAATGTGTACACCAAGGACGCACAACAGGTTCACGTGATCGGGCTTAATACTTCTTCTTAGTTGAAGTTATTCCGGGAAGACAAATGTCATAACCGCAGAGAAGATCAGTGGTTCAACTTGTTACCTTGGTATTATCGTTTCACTGCTACGTTATGTGCTGATTAATCGTAACCATCAGGGGAGAGAGAATGTGTACATCAAGGACGCACAACAGGTTCACGTGATCAGGGCTTAATATCCAAGGATGGATACATACTATAGATGATCAGTGGTTCAACTTGTTACTTTGGTGTTATACTAAAGACAGAAGAAGGTCGAGTCGTCAGTCTATTCTACATTCTCTGTTGTGTGTTATCATGTCATGTGTACGCTGTGGGCTGATGGGTTATATGTAAGGTTACTGGGAGGCATATGGTGAGATGAAGGTGGTTGGTATTCTGTTCCTCCATATTGGGCAATCTTGAAGAAGGTCTAGTCTTCAGTCTTCTCTACATTCTCCGCTATGTGTTAGAAGACTAAAGACGGCATGCATTCGGTTATCCAAAGACTTCTTCAGATTATGGGCGTTCATCCAAATTCTTTCTTCTATTATGGGTGTTCATCAGAAAGGTTGTCAGATTAGGGGAGAGCACTAATTTGGGGAGAGTGAAAAGCCTGAATTAATCCCTAAGTTAAATGTGCTCACATTGCTCTTCAGCAAGTCAAATGATGGAAGCGGAAAAGATTCAGGATGCTGAGGAGTAATGGTTTTTGGTTCGTATCCTTGTATATATTTTTCTTCTTTCATTTTTTTTATTCCAATTTTGTAAATAGATATATAGAAATCTTGCTAATTGTAAATAGAGAAACGTAAAATCAGAAAAACCATAAAAAATTAAAAAATTAGAAAAGACCAAAAATAGTTTCACCTAGGCATGTCTTCTGTTTATCGATAACATTTACGGACTTAGAAATGTCATTCAATAATGGCACGGGTCTTTAATTGAAGCTCGAGCAGAACTTAAAATGGATTGTTAAAACATGTCTAAATGGCTTGCTATTACTTTAGATAGCATCCCGCGCTTCAAAATGGGGAAAGCACGTCGCCAAAAGGACGGCTGTTCCTCCAACTGGGTGATGTTCACCCGGGCATGGATTACTTTATATCCATGTGTTTCCCGATCTAATGTACGCTTCAGTGCATCATTTCATGTAAAAGAAGAGAAATCTTCTTTATATCATAAACTTTCCAGTTCTATGATTCTTTAGGAGAGTTTTTGATGTTTCACAAGGTGGTAAATTGGACTTAAATTTTCACAAATACTTCTCGTTCAATTGAATGACTACAGCTCTTTAAATAGAAAACGGGTCATTAATTGAGGGGGAGAGTCTTTGTTCAAATTTTTTGACACCTTTTTCTAAACATTGTGCAACATCAGCAGTGACACTCTCTCTTGGTTTGAGGGGGAGTATTGTATACTCCATTATCAGAAAACATTAAATTAGAAATATTTTCTCCTACATTTTTCTAACTTATTTAAATCAATTGGGATCACAAATCTCAAATGGTTTGAAATTTTTGATCGGGGGAGAGAATGTGATTTAAATATGAAATCTGATAAAATATGATGTTTTGGACTCAAATGTTAGGCTCTCCCATATGTGCTAAACTCTTTCGTATATCGATGCACATATTGAGGGGGAGCGAATGGATGAAAAAGGATTTTGGCATAGCATGAGATCGTGACTCAGACTTCACCAATGAATTGACGAAACACAAACTGTCATTTATCGAAAGGATATATCCTGGCCGGGTAATAATTTCAAGCTGGTCTAACCAGTGATGTAAGCGTGTCTCGAAAAGGATGTGTCTGAGTAGAGTGTACCGTTTCGAGAAACTTTCTGTGAACTTGACCAGGACGGGTAATAATTTCAAGCTGGTTAAACCAGTGATGTAAGCGTGTCTCGAATCGGTCGTGTTCACTGAAAGTTGATCAATTCAAAAAAAGTGCGAGCTCTACCTAACATGTGCAAATTTATAAAACAATCATTTGAGCACATGTTGAGGGGGAGCATTTGAAAAATATAAAACTCTCAAGTGTTTGCAAAAATGTGTTTCAGAATCATGAACACTTTGAGAGATTTTTCAAAAATTTGGTTTATGGCAATCGTGGAAGAATACCAAAGACCGACCATTTTAATTAATGTATGGAGTTATAAGGATGGTTAGGTTAGGCTCAAGTTCCCACGATCCCGCCAGAGCCGGAGGGATCTACCCAGGGACAATCCACTAGTTAGTGTAGAAGTCCTTAGGTATGATTAAAAAAGGAGAAAAGTGAATAAGGGAAGAGTGCCGACTGAGATGGAGCTAGTACTGGAACAAACCCAACAAGGTACTAGTAAGGAAGTCTCGGTAAGCACAGAAGGGGTTGAAGAATGAAAAAGAAATGTAAAGGTAAATGGTGAAAAGAAAGAAGCCCTCCTTACACTTTAGGCAGAAACCGGGTCAATACATATGCTGTCAGAATCACTTAGTTGATTGCTGACATTGAAGACAAAGTATCATGGACCCAGTGATACGCTGCACAACCCTCCCTAGCCACTCAAGGTCCCTCAAAGGATTCTTGTTTCAATTGTCACGGAGTTCAATACATTTCTATCGTCTCTCTCACTCTGAGTTAGATGATATTGAAAAGGTGGCAGTTCTCTCCAGCCTCCGCTCACTAAATCAAAATGCATTATCGAGTCTAGAGCCACGAGATGCATAATAAGATCTCATAGGGACACGAATTATTTCTACACTGGTTGTTCAACATTAAGGACACCAGTTGTAAACTCATGAGTCCTACGCAGATCTTAGCAATCTGCCAGAACATTTATGAGAGAATTTACAAATGTAATTCTCAATGATTGTATGGAAATTCCTGCCAGGGTCAACATCAAGCAGCCCTGAAAGCAGGTCACTTCGGTAATTCCCTGGGGATTACACTTAGTGATCACGGCGGTTTCAAACGGTCTACAGTCGTGGAGTGATCTCCAGCGACTCACTTAATCGTTGATATACTACCTTACGATCTTAAAAAGCCCTCTGTGGGTTTTCGATTAGGAACGGTCTGGGTAAGGATTAGAGAAAGTTTTCACACTATGCTGTTAATAATCTCGAAGTCCGAACCTGTAAGTACCGGACGTTTTATTGCTAACTGTCGTATGCAGGAACTTCTGGCGGTTGTGGCTGTTGGATGCTGTAGCTGGTTGCAGTTGTAGCTGGTTGCAGTAAAGATGCCAATCCTCTACCACATGCTCACACTACATCATCATTGTAACTCAACAAAGTCATGATCAACCTAAAAGACCTTCAACATTGCTTCTGCAAACTCTGATGCTGAAGATCATGACTCCAAATAGTGTGAGCATGTCGACTCGAAGATTATCACATCACATGAAAACATACTGCTGAAAGATGACTTGAAGACAAATGTTGGATGATAAACTCGAAGAATTCTCAAAGATCATCCAAGACAACAGATCAGTCATCAAAAGATTACTGCTGAATGCACAAAGTTTCAAGACATTGAAGAATCAAAGACTACGAGCTATGAAGACATGATCAGAAGACAAAATGCTAGAATTCAAGTTATTATTTCCGGGGTGACCTCCCTTAGGGGGAGATTGTTAGGAATATAAATATTCAGATGAAGGCTCGGTCACCCTGAGTATCTATTTAGCATTTACATAGCTCGTAGGCTTATTAATATTAGCATAGTAATATTAGTATAAGTATTAATAGTATTAGTCGTATTTATATTTGTGGAGTGGGTCGGGGCTTTCCCCACTGTCAGCTCACTCCACAGCCCACTAGGGGCACAAATATTAGCTACTATATAAAGCCCTTCCCACTTAGGAAGGGTTGGAACTCTCAATTCACTTAATCTAATTTTTCACATTTTGCTTTCAAGGGTTCCCTCTCTTTCTCTCTAACATCTCTCTAACTCATCCAAACATGGATCTAATCTTCCATGAACCAAGGCCACCCGAATCATACACACAATCAAGTTGTTTAGATCTTACACTCCTCCTTCGACTTAGAATAAATTAGGACGTCGTCTATGAACACAATCACGAATTTATCCAAGTAAGGCTTACAAACGCGATTCATCAAATCCATGAATACCGCAGGTGCATTTGTCAACCCAAATGGCATAACCGTGAACTCAAAGTGTCCATAACAAGTCCTAAAAGTAGTCTTCGGAATATCCTCTTCATACACTCGCAACTGATGGTACCCAGATCGTAGATCTATCTTTGAGAAAAATCGAGAACCTTGTAGCTGATCAAAGAGATCATCGATTCGAGGAAGAGGATATCGATTCTTAATAGTTAACTTGTTCAATTCCCGATAGTCAATACACATCCGGAACGAACCATCCTTCTTCTTAACAAATAACACAGGTGCTCCCCACGGAGAATGACTAGGTCGAATAAACCCCTTATCCTGAAGTTCTTGCAACTGCGCTGCCAACTCCTGCATCTCCGAGGGTGCTAAACGATATGGGGATTTCGCCACAGGTGCCGCTCCAGGAATCAACTCAATACGGAATTCAACTTGACGGATTGGAGGCAACCTAGACAAGTCTTCAGGAATAACGCCCGGAAACTCACATACCACAGGAATCTCTTCTATTTTACGTTCTTTAGCCTTTGCAGTCTTAAGGGACTTCAACTCACTCCCTACTCTTTCCCCTTGTATCCGAAGTATAACACCACTCTCTAAAGGAATACGAACTACCTTTTCGTGGCATATAACCTCGGCCTTATGCTTAGACAACCAGCTCATCCCTATCACCACATCGAAACTCCCATGCCCAAAAGGTATCAAATCAATCATGAACGGGATACCCTCTAACACTATAGTACACCCACGAATAACCTTGTCAACCTCTACTTCCCTATCGCTAACTATTTCAATCACAATACTAGACCTAAGCTCACTAGGTTCAACATTCAACAATAGGGCGTCTCGGTCTTTTTGGTGCCATTTCCTGGACACACAAAACATTGATACCATTAGGCGCCGTTCACGACTTTCGCGAACACACATTCATACTTAACACAAGTACTCCCCATCGAATGGGACAATTAACACAAATATCACAGTTAAACCTCATCCTACATTCCTACTACACGTAAGCATGTCATCATTGGTCAACGTAGCATTGGCCGTAAGTCCACATGTGTCGTGATACATGTATAATTATGTTGGCCACCCATAATTATAGATGTATCCTTTCACATGTGTACTCGCTTCCAATACCACACCTAACAATAATAACACCTCACAATAACACATACACAAACTCAAAATAAATCATATATCACACACATAACTTATCCAAACTTGCTCAAGCCTTATTATTAATCACTTGGGAAAAATCCCAAAATTCAACGGAATCCATATTCCAACACAATACCAAACATTAAAAAAAAACACAAAAGACAACTCAAAACATAACGCTAAACAATAATGTCACACGTGGCTCGAGCTCCATCCTAACGTTCGTCTATCTTGAAATAATTCAACTACTCGCCGTAGACTCCAGGTCCGAATCCACTTCGTCTTCCTCACTTAGCCATCCATTTCGGTTTCCCTCGGGCTGTGGTAGTGGACGACTAGCAAAGCCACTCTCGGGATTCCTTCCTTCCTCCTCTATGCGATCCGCAAACCCATACAATTCACGAGGCTCAGCCCGAACTGCTCCTCCATCTTCTATGAATTTGGGACATTTCCCAGGGTACCTAGTCATGGAGCCATCTTTGTTGAGTACCTCCGTCTTGTACACTTCTACCTCCGTTCCACCCACTTTCACTAAGGTCAGCTTTTCCTCGATCAGACATGGCCACATGCTCGCAGGAATCAAAATCCTTTTGCTAACTCGCTTCAAGCTACCAATCCTCTTGCAACCAGTAGCGACAACAATTGCCCAACGAAGCTTGCTACGCGCGAGAGGTGCCATGCTAAAAATGACACATAAGATACTAAGTACGAGGGTCCAATAGACGTCTAAAACACAACACAACTACCCATAAACTCAAGAAGGATAAACACGTAAAATACCATATTCACACATAGGCCCTAAATGCAACTATATGAGGGACTCCTAGGTTATAGTCTAGGTTCAACCACCTACTTCTCTATAACCAAGGCTCTGATACCAATCTGTCACACCTCGCCGATGGCGGAAACGCGAGTGCAACATCATGGATATCATCACAACACATGGCGTCTATATAGAGAATTACTATATGCAAATAAATTGAGCAAAGTACAGACACAAAGTGTCGTAACGATACCCCAAAATAAAACAACCAAAAACAAACTCCAAGGTGTCTCCATTAAAACATAAAGTAATAATGAAAAACATTCGAGTATCACAAACAAAGTTCACTTAATCAAACTAAATTCAAAGATAAGCCATCCTCAATGCAAACTAGGTCTCTTCTAATCGCGCCCTTCTATCTTAGCCTTAGAATGCTCACCTGAAAATGATGCTTAAAAACGTCAACATAATGTTGGTGAGATTCATAGGTTTAAGACACACAAAACACCTCGATTATCAGTTCACTGTGATTATAAAACATAGCAGGACAGCAAAAATATAGTTATTATACAACTAACATGCAATCACAGCTTACGGGACGGAACGTGCCCACCGATCCAAGTATAAATTGGGACGGAACGTGCCCACCGATCCAAATACCACCACAATTGGGACGGAACGCGCCCACCGATCCAATATAATGGGTAAATTAATACCCTCCGGCCGGACCACACAGAAATAATAATGAGTAGAGTCACTAGGACTTTCCCACTCAAATAATCACCACACAGAAACACCACAATAACATGCAGTATACATATAATAACCATTACAAGTCCATGCTTTTTATTAAACACATAATCACAGTAACTCAAAACATTTAAAAAAGCATCATCTCCATCCCAAGTTTAAAACAAAGTAAAAATTGGGACTATGAAACTCACCTCAACCTTGCAGCTTCCAAATTATCCACACACAAATCTATACAAACAAAACAATACCACATTACACGCGACCAAGCTAAAAGCTATAGTCCATGTAACACATATATGATGGATGTCTAAAGTTCATATAACCCTCCATGGATTACCTAGACTCCATACTAATCACTACCAACACCTATACTCACTAAATCCCTTAAATAAAACATCTCAGAAAACGCAGATTTTTAGGGTACTTTCACCCACATAAAATCACGACCAAAAATCATCCACAACTCACACCAAAAATTCACCATGATTCTTCATAAGCATAAAAGCTTCTCCCAGAAGGCCATGCATTAAAACACATACAAGTACCCAATGAAAAATCAAACATGTCATCTATCCAGATTCAGATCTGAACGCACACCAAAAAGTTTTGACCTCTTCGACATACTCGTACAACTTATTATCATCTATTTTCGTGTGGAAGTCAAAAATAATATAGAAATAACTTCCCACAGAAGGGCTAACCCAAAATACACTTTTTAAACCACTTTTGATCTCATTACTTCTAACCTAAATCTGTCCCGGTTTAACTGTTTTGACACCTTAACTCATAAAATTCGTTTGATTGACTTCCGGACCTCGAAAACACTCGTGGTCGGACTTTTTGGAAATCTCTTTCACTGAACTATAATTTAGACATAAAATTCGTGATCTAACTCATATTCATCTATTAGATCTCATCGTATCTTTACAGCCTTATTATTCTGCCAGAAACCTAACTAATTAATTATCAAGTTTTAAACCCTAATTACTTCACCAATCATCATAATATTACTAATTAATGATTCCCACATGTTTTATAAGCATAATTTACAGATCTAAATATAAACCCTAATCCATCATATTATTTCTACATGAATTATATAAATTAATTAAACATTTGTATTAAAATTTTACCTCAATTCTTGAATGATGAAAACCCTAAAAAAAATGTTATTCTCCTCTTTTTCTCTTGCTTGGCCGAAAATCTCAATAGGGAGATTAGGGTTGTTTCGGTTTTGTATTTATAATGCTCCATAGAAAATTCTAGATCCTCCTTATAATTGGTAAGTGTATTTTGATTAAAATTTGTTTCCTTTTTCCCTATTAAAACCCTTTTGCCAAATTTTATATACATTTATATAATTTTTATTTTTATTTTTTTATTAAATTTAATTATTACACTTAAAACCTTGTACTCTTGATATTTTATAAAAACCCTATACCAAACTTAACACCTTACGCGATAAACTTCCGATTTTACGACAACCCGGAAAAATATCATTTTCAAAATAAAGTTTCCAAAAATAGAAATTTCACACTTATTATTAATATAACCCATAAAAACAACCTCCACGTAACTTACTAACGCTCAAATATTTGAACGGAGACTTGTTACGCAAAACCACAAAACACCAAAACTACACAAGTCATTTCTACACCACCAAGGCGATCAAAATGAACTTATCCCACAAATACCACTCAAATCATGATAAAAATCTCACACCAAGGGATTTAGTGCTAACACACGTACTTACCACACATATACCGCACATATACCACATATAACACATAATACGCACCAAACAAAAGTTAGATAGGTTGAGACTATTAGTCAAACTAACCTGCTAAAATCACGGCTGTTACAGCCATATCCGCCGATTGAAAAATCTTAACATTGGCGATTTCTAACTATCCGAAACCCGTTGAAATCTCAAAAATTATCCTAAATCATATGTAATTAATTAGTTGTGATTGTTTAAAAACAAAAACACAGGTTCTAACACATGGTAACACATAGATCAAATGGACGATTTTGAACTTACCATAAATGGAGGTTAAGCCAAACAGTGGCTTAAACACGGAAAATCGATAACATCAAGTGTTATCCTGCATTGTCACGTTAGTTCACATAAATGTTTAATACCAACATAATATCCTAAAAACACAACAATTCACCACATCATTGTTTGAAATTGTTTATACCAAACACTCCCTATTTCCTCACTACTTGTTGATCTTCTTGTTGAGCTTCATTATCCAACGCCCAATATTCTTCATCATTCCTCTTGTTTGTCTGAATTCCTCGGATTGGTTCTCGATAGGTGGAAGTTGGCTCATGTATTCGGGAGGAGGAATCCTAGAATTGGTCATCCTCACTTACGGATGATGAGGTTGGAGGATGAGCACGTTTACCTTTTGACACGGCTACTCTATGGTCACTAAGAGGTACAAAGGTATGTGGAATGTCAGAGTAGTCGGGAAGGAAACCTCTAGCATTTGGAGGAATGGGTGAAAAAGCTCTAAAGAGACGGGTAAGAAGCATCCCGTAAGGCATGGCGGTGGTACCCAATACCGGAATATCGGCCATTCTCTTGGCGATATAGTAAGCTAAGTTGAAGGGTTGATGGGTGGACACACAATAGAGCATGTAGCAAAGGCTTGCATTAAGATGATCCCTATTTCCTATGGTGCACAAAACGTTAACTCTAAGGATCTCTTCCAACTTTCTAAATTGAGGCCTAAGCTCGTTGAGCTTCATGCCAAACGGGTCTTGATCCACTTGACAACCTTGTCGGTTGGTCCTAGTTTGGTTGTTCCTAGGGACAAAGAGATGATCACGGATGGTCTCTTTTGGAGTCAACGGTGTGTCGTATGGATGCATACGATCAAGGTTGGAATCTAGGATTGACAATGACCACTTGTCAGAATAAAGGCAAGTTCCTTGACCCAGAACTCCTAATACTTTCGTGAATTGGTTCAAACGGTTGTTAAATTGGTGTTGGTTGACTTTGAATTGGACGCTTATGTAACCATAGTCATTGGTGCTAAGGCCTACGCTAGCATAGAATTCTAGCACAAATCTAGGAACTATAGGTTCATCTATGTCTAGAAGACAATCAAATTAGATGGCGGCTAGTTGTTCACGGATATTGGTTCCTTCTAAGAATGAGAGTTCTACGGTTCTACCCTCGTGAACATATCGTTTTTTTAAAGCCTTAAAATTTTTGACTTGGTCGTTTGTGAGACCTTTTGTCTTATGGTGTTTGGGTAGGTAATTGAGGGTTTCTTTGTGATCATAGTATGTTGTGGGAGGCATGTTGTTATCCTAGACACAAAAATTGCATAGTTTAGTTAAAACTATTGAAAATACGTATATAAATTTCTAGTGTGTGCTTACATGGGGACAATATGGAGGTGCGGTTATCTCGACTATTTTTTATGCATGAAAATTTCGTTTATGCAAATTTTATGACAAAAACGAGAGATAACCCAAACGCTCCTACTTCAATGTAGCCTCGATTGAATGTACTCGAAAATACATATTAGTTATCTATTCCCTTTAGCATTCAAGAGACATTATGCAAGTGATGTTTTAAAACATAACATTTTTATTTGTATGAACAATGTGCAAAAACCGTTTTTCCTAGTCGTGAGAAGATTTTTGCAAGTATTTGACATGGGGTTTTTGATGAATTGTGATAATGCCTTATGATATGCAATTCCTAACTAAGGAAAACATGATTTGTTAAGTAATTCAGTGAATATGCTTCATGATTTTACAAAAAAAAAAAAATGCATAAACCCGAAGTTTTGATTTTTTGCAAGAAATAGAAATCCTAGACTCAGATCAGGAATGTAGATATAGTTAGGATACTTACAAAGAGGTTTAAAACAAAAATTGGTTATGGAGGATGACCTAAATTTTGAGATTGGTTTGCTATGGGTCAAGTTCCAGTAGCTTGTGAGTTTTTGGGGTATGTGATAAACAGTACATGGGTGTTTGTTTTAATATAAAAACTGACTCAGGAACCCACGGATTTGGCGGAACCAAAAAGTGGGTTTCGTGCGTGTTGTTGATTGGTTCCGTGGGATCCTTTTGACAATTGGTTGTTTTTGACGTGTTTGGTTAAGCTAAGGTTTAAGCTAAGGTTTTAACTACACATTTGGTTCCATTAATCCTAAACCAAGTCTAAGGAAGTTAAAGGGTACTCTCTTACGAGGTTTTGTGAGAATATTGGCAATGTTGTCCTCTAAGGATACTTTCTCGATTGAGATGTTTCCTTTTTGAACATTGTCGCGTAGAAAGTGGTGACGAATTTCTATGTGTTTGGTTCTAGCGCATTGGACTGGATTTTTGCTAAGGTCGATAGCTCCTTTGTTTTCGCAAAGAATGGGAATGTCGTTGAGTTGAATTCCATAGTCGACGAGAGCTTGTTTCATCCACAGTGCCTGTTGACACGCTTTTCCTGTAGACACGTACTCGGCTTCGGTTGTTGAAATTGCTAGAGCCGTTTGTTTCTTTGAGAACCATGCGGAAAGACAATGTCCAACAAAAGTACAAATACCACTTGTACTTTTCTATCAACATAGTCACCGGCATGGTCTGATTCGGCATAAACTATGGTTTCAATTCCCGTTCCTTTGGGATACCATAATCCTAAATGTGTGGTACCTTTAATATATCTAAAAATTCGTTTGACGGCTTCAAGATGGGATGTTTTGGGATCTTCTTGAAAGCGTGCACATAGACAAACACTAAACATAATGTTGGTTCTACTAGCCGTTAGATAGAGTAGACTACCAATCATTCCTCTATATTTAGTGCTATCTACGGATTCACCTTCCTCATCCTTTGTGAGTTTGGTTTCGGAGGACATGGGTGTTTTCATTGGTTTGGAATCTTCAAGACCAAATTTCTTAAGCATATCTTTGATGTACTTAGATTGGTTGAAGAATATCCCATCATCTAATTGTTTAATTCGGAGTCCTAAGAAAAAGTTTAGTTCCCACATCATACTCATTTCAAACTCGTCATGCATGATTTTTGAGAAATCATCGCATAACTCTTGACAAGTTGATCCAAATATGATGTCATCCACATATATTTGAACTATGATTATATGTGATCCCTTTTTCTTAGTGAAAATAGTGTTGTCTACTAGGCCCATGGTATACTTATAGTCAACTAGGAAAGTATTAAGTTGATCATACCAAGCTTTTGGTGATTGCTTAAGTCCGTATAACGCCTTTTTAAGTTTGTGGACATGATTAGGTTTTTCAAAGTCGTCAAAGTCGGCAAAGCCGGGAGGTTGTGCTACGTACACTTCCTCATTAATAAAACCATTTAGAAATGCACTTTTAACATCCATTTGGAATAGTTTAAAGTCATGTGCACATGCATATGCAAGTAGTATTCTAATTGACTCGAGCCTAGCTACCGGTGAAAATGTTTCGTCGTAGTCTATACCTTCTTGTTGATTATAGCCTTGAGCTACTAGCCTAGCTTTGTTTCTAGACACTACGCCATTTTCATCCATTTTATTCCTAAACACCCATTTTGTTACAATTATGGTTTGACACTTAGGTTGAGGGACTAATGTCCAAACGTCATTTCTAACAAATTGATTAAGTTCTTCTTGCATTGCTATAACTCAAGATTCATCTTTTATGGCCTCATTTATATTTTTGGGCTCAATTGTTGAAATAAAACAAAAGAAATTACTTTGATTTTGAACTCTTGATCTTAAGGTTCTTTCGTTAATTTCTCCTATGACGTTATCTAATGGGTAACTTCTAGATTCCTTGATATTGACTATTTCCTTATTTAAAGTTTCATCTTCTTTATCATTATCTAGATTTTCTTGGTTTTCAACCATTTGACTTTCAACTAAGTCATCATCTACCAAAGGTGATGTCTTAGAGGGAGGTGGACTTTTGTCGAATGTTACGTTCAACGATTCCTCGACTCTTGAGGTTTCTTTATTCAAGACAATGTATGCTTTACTATTTTGTGAGTATCCAAGAAATACACCTTCATAAGACTTTGGGTCAAATTTGGTGAGATAATCCTTAGTGTTTAAAATGAAGCACTTGCTTCCAAAAACTCTAAAATATCCTAAAGTAGGCTTTTTGCCTCTATAAAGTTCATATGGTGTTTTCTTCAAAAATGGCCTAATTAAGACTCTATTTAAGATGTAAGTTGATGTGTCAACGGCGTTACATCAAAACTTTTGTGGTATATTTTGTTCATTTAACATTGTTCGACTCATTTCTTGAAGTGTTCTTTTTTTATGTTCTACTACATCGTTTGATTGAGGAGTTCGAGGAGCCGAGAAGTTATGTGTTATGCCATTAGCATCACAAATAGCTTCGAATTGAGTTTCGTTATCAAATTCACGACCATGGTCGGTTCTTATTGACACAATGCTATTTCCTATTTGATTTTGAATTTTCTTACTTAGAATTTCAAATTTATCAAATGCTTCATTTTTAGTTTTCAAAAACTTAGTCCAAGTATACCTAGAGTAATCATCTACTATTACCAAAGTATAGAAGTTTCCTCCATAACTTTGTATAGCGGATGGACCAAACAAATCCATATGCAATAATTCTAGACACCTAGATGTAGACACCATGTTTTTAGCCTTATGGCTATTATGAACTTGTTTCCCAATTTTGCAAGCATCACAAAAGTGTTGGTCGTATTTCAACTTGGGTAGGTTCCTAACGAGTTCCTTAGATGATAGAGATTGGATGAGTCTCATGTTTGCATGGCCTAAGCGTCTATGCCACAGAGTTGAGTTGTCGTCTAAGGAGGTGAGACAAAGTTTGTCTTTAGATGTTTTGTCTAATTTCATAACGTAAACGTTAAGTATCTTACTTCCGTTTTCATTGAAAAGGACGTCATACTTTTTACGGCATAATTGACTAATACTAAGCAAGTTAAAACCTAAGTTATCTACATGAGCAACATCATCAATAGTGAGAGAGTCATGAGAGATTGTACCTTTTCCGATGATTTTACTTTTAAGCTTGCTACCAAACGTGACATTACCTCCGTCGTACACTTGGTAGGTTGAGAAAAGGCTTTTGTTTCCCGTCATGTGTCTTGAACACCCACTATCTTTAATCCACTTGTCCGGTTCTAACCCGACTTTCAAGCACACCTAAGTTAAAGAAAAACTCAAGCGTTTGGTCCCCAATATCTCATGGGTCCATTTGGGTTAAACATTCCATTATCTTGATTCATATATGGAAATGGTGGATATGGATTCCATGGTATGTAGTTGGAACCTTGATAGTTCCTAGGCATGTTTTGGTTCCAACTATTTTGATAATGATGATGTGAGCTGTAGTTACTCTTTGGAAAAGGGGCGTTTGGGAATAGACATTCTAGGTCTTTGTTGAACTGTTTTAGTTCTAAACTCATTTTTAACTTGTCCTAATCCTATAGCAACTGCTGGTTTCTATTTGTTAACAGTTGTACTAGTGCTAGGTTTTCTTGTAACTTTAACAAATTCAGTACGATCCGAAGTACAAGCCTTCTGTTCATCAACAGTTCCCGCGGAACCTTTGGCCACTACTGGCGAAACCAAATTTTTGGTTCCGTCGGATCCGTGGGTGTCTGAACTTGTTGGAACAGTTTCTTGTACTTTCACTGTTTGTTTCTTAAAGCTACTTAAGTCTCCTAGTTTCATAAAGCCTAATCCGGTTTTATAATGAGGCAACTTTTGAACTTTCATTAGATCATCTATACAACTAATGTTTTTATCAAATCTTTTAAATTTAGAATTTTGTTTGATAAGTTCTTCCTGTGTGGACTTAAGTGTTTCTAGTTCAAGTTTAAGTTCCTGACATGAAACACATGTTCCTTTAGCATCTTTACCCTTTTCTAATCGTAAAGCTTTTCCTTTTAACCAATAAACTTCGTTTTCTAAAAATTCCTTTTTGGTTTTTAGAAACTTATTTTTGTTTATGATTTTTAGAGTAATTTCACACAGTTTGTTATATTCTATTTCTAAGGTGTCATCATCAATAGAGGAGTAAGATGAGTCAGATTGTACCTCATTAGAGTCATGAGCCATAAGAGCAACTTCGTCATTCTTTGGCTCTTCGTCATCATCTTCACTGTCACTCCAAGCACCACTAACAAAGGCTCGTTGAGTCTTGTTCTTGGGTGGCTTCGGACAATCTCCTATTAGGTGACTAGTATCCCCATACCTAAAACACTTCCTATCTACTTTTCCTTTCTTATCATCACGGTCTTTCCGGAAGGATTTCTTTTCTTCTCGAGGTTGTCTTACAAACTTCCCTCGTCTCCTAAAGAACTTCTTGAAATCTCTTACGGCCATGGCATACTCTTCGTCTTCTCTATCTGAGCTAGACTCTTCATCGTCACTTGACTCTACCCTAGCTTTTAAGGCAATGGACTTTAACTTTTCCTTTTTGCCTTTGACTATCTCTGAATCTTTTACCATGACCATCTCATGAACTTTGAGATTTCCTATGAGCTCGTCAAGTGGCATGCTTGAAAGATCCTTGGATTCTTCAATGGCCGTCACCTTTGCTCTCCACTTCGGATGAAGTGCTCTAAGAAATTTCCTGACAAAGTTCTTACAAGAAAAAGAATCGTCAAGTGCTTTAAGAGAAGTAACAATAGTATTAAACCTAGCAAATGCACTATCAATGGTCTCATCTTTAGGGATAACAAATTGTTCATATTGTTGAACAAGAAGATCAATTTTGTTATCTTTTACTTGTGAGTTCCCTTGATGAGTGATAATTAAGGATTGCCAAATATCTTTAGCGGTTTTGCACATAAATACTCTTTCATATTCTTTCCTAGGTAAAGCATTATAAAGCATCATTTTAGCTTCATTATTTTTGGCAATTAATTTCTTTTGCTCATCACTATGACGAGTAAGAGAATTATCCTTATCCCGACCGCTTGATATATCCTTAATTATAGGTTTATGGTCACCTTCTACAATGATGTACCATAGATCTATATCTTTATACTTCACATAAGTTTCAAAGTGATTTTTCCAATATATAAAACTATTTGCTTCAAATAGTGGTGGTCTTTGCATAGATTGCCCTTCTTTGTAGTTTTCAAAATCCATTGATCGTTTCAAGTTTTAAAATACAATATATTTTGAAAATCTTGAGTAACATAGCTCTGATACCAATTGTGGAAAACTAGAAGGGGGGTTGAATAGTTTTACCGTTTTTAAAATTAATTCGCTTTGAGGACTTAACGTGATTTCAACTTAATGCAAATAATCAAATAATATAAGTAAAGCAAGTAAGGAAAGAAACAATCAAACCACAACACGGATGTTTATAGTGGTTCGGTCTACAAGGACTCTCTTCCTTGCCCTACTCCACTCCTCGAGCCTCTAACTCGAGAGTTTTTCTTCACTAAGAAACAAGCTCCCTTCTAGGCGGAGAAAACCTTTACATGCCGCTTACTCTTTATCCGGTACAAAGCTAAATACCGAGTTCTAGTTCGAGGTAGAACCAACCTAACGTCGCTTACACTTTTTCCTGTACTAAGCTAGATACCGAGTTCTTTACAAGGGTACAACCACTTCCGACACTCTATGTGTTTTGAGGACTAAAACACTAACCGATCACTACTGAATGTTTGGTATAACAATGATGTGTGAACTACAACTAAATCACACAGTGACTATTATAACAGGTTTGCAACAGTATGTTGAACCTTGATGCTTGATCTCTTTGGTACAAAAGAAAGATCACTACAAATGAAATGAATGAATGAATGGGTTAGTAATGTATGAAAGAATGTATATGTAATTTATGCTATGTGAGTGATGAGTGAACTTGAATGATCAGCTTGCTATTTATAGGCAAACTGATCAAATAGTCCACGGATTTGGCGGAACCAATTCCAGGGGTCCACCCTTTATGCTGTTTGGTTCCGCCGGGACCTGACAGCTATATTTTTACAAATCTTTCCATATCTTGCCAAGATCTTACACAATCCAATTCTTTGCTTGAAGATCTTTCCAAAATATTTTACTAAATCTACAAGATATCCAAATGATGTATGCCATGATGTCATGTATATAATTCTATTTTTAAGAATTAAAATGTAAATAATGTAAATGTATATATGTATGTAACATGTATCCTAGTGATCATGTAGCATGTATATGATGAGTTTTAAAAGCTTATTACTATAAATGTAAAAGACTTTAACTTATAGTTATGTTTTGCTAAAGATAAACTTTATAATTGTCATTAACAAAATATAATAAAGATCGTAAAATATAAATAACGTTTTTAGGACGATATTTGTATTAATATATTAGATCCGAAGCACAAACATAACCCTTTCTTGGTTTTTATCCTCATTTTAGTTTTCCTAATCTTCCATTTAATAATCTATTAGCTACCAAACAATAGCGAACACCAAACCAAATATAAATCAAGAACCCTTTTTGAGATCTTGGTTTCGAGTAACCCACGAAGAACAAATGTCTTTCGGCTTCAAGATCCTTTATGGGTCTCGGGTAGGCACTGTTTTTGTTGTTCTTGTGTGTTGTTTTGAACGAAATAAAGAACGGATGAAACTTTGTTTGTTTTGCCCTTTCTTTTTAATTTTCTGATATTTAAAGAAAGGCTATGCTTTTGATAGATCTATGATGGTTTTCAACAACTTGTGAATCTTCAAAGATTTGAAAGCAAGTTTAAATCTGAGATCTTTTTATGTTTTTATGTTTTCGAGTCTTGTAAAATTGAGATATTTGGTTCTTGATTGTGGGATTCGGTATTTTTGTTTATTTTGAGTTTCAGTATTTGTTTTTTGAGATTCGGTGTTTTTACGGTTTATTGTGTTGTGAGCCTGTTGGATTATGATATGCTGTGGTTAAATGCACATCGGGTTTTTCCATGGTGGTGAAGATTGGTGAAAAAAATGATGTCGTGAAGATGATGATAGTTGTCTATTTCTAATCTTCAAAAAAGCAGCTGAAAAGATTCACATTTAAAGACTTATTTGATTTAATTATTTGCAAGCAAATGATAAGATAGTAATATTCTTCTCCCATGTAACATCTACATAGTTATTTGATCGTTTGGAATACCCACTGTAACACCATCTTTGACAGCATTCAATCCAATGAATTGAAGCCTCGAAATTGAATGAATTGAAGCCTGGAATGTGTATTTGATATAGCTTTTAGAGATGGTGGTGTCATTAATACTCCACACTCATTTTTTGGACCTAAAATACATGGTATTCTTAATTGGTGTCATTAATACTCCCCACTATTTTTAGGGCCTAATCTTTATATATAACAAGGCCTTACGAACCCGTGTGATGCACCGGCTGGGTCATTGGTTGAATTTCTACGTGTTTTGTATGTAATGTTTGTGCAGATGTTTATATACTTTTTTATCAAGTTTGCGTCAATGTTTGTAATATAAGTTTTATATATCGAAACATTTATCATTTAGTACTAAATAACTCACATAAACAATAGATACTTTCATATATCTTGATGTTAACACATTTTTGGTGGAAATTAATTAAATAAATCAATATAATTCAGACCCGTGCGATGAACACGAGCTCGATATAAATGTTCATAGCGTGTTGTTCAGCAATAATTTTCGTCATGTTGATCATGGATGGGTTTTGTTGGATGAAGTTCATAGGTTTATGTAAAGCGAGTATGTAATCCCGTGCTAATGTTGAACCCATGATTCCTATATAGTTAACAGAAAAACCTACATTCAATTTATAAGTAAGGAATCGCTATTTTGGATAGCATGTAAAGCGTATCGGATTTCAGACTTTGACGAACGTTATAGTACTTTACATGATGAGTGACCATAGATGATAGTATCATACGGTCAATAAATTTTCTTTCTCCCGCCATATAGTATTCTAACCGTATGAAGACCATAACAACTTAATTTGTCTTATAAAGTATAAAAACAAAAAGTACAAAACATTTGTATCACGTTATAAAAAAAAAAATACAACTTTTAAATGTACTTTTTAATACATAAGATAGATAATTGTATACTTCCAAATTTAAATAGACCATTAAATTTCGAGTATGTCTCTTTGTTTGCCACAATAAGTATAGAGATCAAATCATGAGGATAACTTTCATATCGTAAAACATGTTCTTTCGGAAAACAATACTTTACACTACTCATAGTTGAGTTTTATTTATAATGGCAAGGTATGTAACTATCTTAAAGACATGAAGAGACATGGTAACTTGAAAGGGTTTGGTGATTATTTAGTGTCATCAAAGCATTTCAGAGTTATCATAATTGAGTTCATTTATTTATATAGATTCATTAATGTTCTCATTCAAACATGGAACTCATTCTTGATCGTTATTATTTCATTTATTCGTTATATATTTCCAAGAAATTAAACTCAACTTTAATGGAAAACACGTCTACCATAAAGCCCCATATGTATATTGAGAGATTTCGTTCTAGATAAAATGAAGTATTCATGCATAATGCCTCTATCATATTCTTTTATGTGTTTGTGGAAGATTTAATATTTTATAAACTATTATGTCAAGTGTTCATACGTGATTTATTTGCATTCATTTAAAAAATTGAAATTACAAATAATAGTTCAAAAATATATCCAAACTAGATACTTAATACTTTGTTTTGGAGTTGTGACTACTTTTTTCTCCATGAACGTTTAGTTTTCAAAGTAAAGTTCAATACATTTTTCATGATTATCATTCAAATTCGAACTATACCCGTAATAATACACACAATGTAATAACTTAAAAGTTTATACGTAGGGTGTTGACAAACCTTTTCTTGATAAATATAAACCATTTACATAAAACTTGTTAACCATTTCACACGTCAGTTTGGCAAACAAACGTTTACCCAACCAAGAGACACAACAAATGACGTGTAACATTGTAAACTTCACATGTAATCATGCACCAATCAACATGTTATCCATGCAACACTACACGTGACCATGCAAAATTCCATTCTTGTTATATAAATCATTGAGAGCAATTCATGCAAGTGACTTTGTTAAGCATGCTATCCAATGAGAAACTAAAATTTTGCATACCCAACACTCACGCCAACATGCTATTCCATTAGCTTTGCATACTTCACATCGTCATCCCAACTTTCAACTCGCCATACAAATATTATAAACTTAATTGAAAAATAAAATATTAAAAAAAGACACATTTTAATGACTGAAGAGTGTTGCTGCTATGAACACTTTATAATACGAAAATCACAATCAGAACATAAATATAGCGAAAATAATATGAATTTCCATCAACGCAACATATAGTGTGAATATCAACTCTAATATCAACTGTGCAGCCAGTATAAAAGCTTGTTTTCCATTCAAAGACACGCACATTTAACAGCATGTGATCACCAAAATGTCTCTAAAAAAACATATTTCACTTTATGTTAATAACCTATACGTCATAACCTATATGTCATATCGAAATCAAGATGATAAAGATTGAATTTTTACAATACAATAAGTGGAAACTTGCACTTTAAACAGCACTCCAATAATAACCCAAATTAAAAGAAATCTCAAAATGATTACAAATAACTAAATTTTTTTAAAAAGGTATATACTTTTGAGAAAGAGTTAGTATCGATAAACACGAAGGAGCTCGACTTTGGCGAAACAGCTAGAGATGCCACAGCTCCTGACTTTCCAACTGCCCATACAATCAAAATTCCTGATCATCCAATTCGAAACCCTAGGTAGTTGATCACCAATAAAATCAATTCTTGCATGTAAAATATTTAACCGTAACCATACTTACTGTAATAACGCAAATATAATTACTATATGATCGAGAAAGAACAAAAAAGAAACATATTACCTACTCCGTCTCCATCTTCCTCTTTGTTTTGTTATCAGCATCTTGATATACTCCGTTAACGTCACAAACAACTTATCAATATCTGCAAGAATAACATTAATAAACTACTAATCAACCCAAAAATTTTAAATAGGTTGGCAGATCTAACTTAACCCTTGGTTCCTTCTCAGGCAACAATAGATCCATTTTTCTTCCATAAACGTCATCACCAACACACCTACAATATTAGCTAAAGAAAAAAAGAAAACCAAAAGGAAGAAGGAGAAACTAACGATAATGTTATAGTATAAGAAAATTAACAATGATGATGTGATCAAATTCTTATTGCGTCTCACTAAGTGGCAATAGACTTTTTCTCTTCAAATGGTGTTATTTATAGTATCCAATGATGGTGGTCTAAGGGTTTGTGTATTTATTTGAAGGCAAAAGAAAGGAGCAAAAGATTAAATGAAGGAGACTTGAAAAGATGTTGATATTATTATTAGTAGGGCTGTTCACGAGCCGAGCCGAACCGAGCGGACCTTTGCTCGTACTTGGCTCATTTACAAACCGAGCCGAGCCGATCGGCTCATTTACAACCGAGTCGGAAATCGAGTGAGCATTTTTCGAGCGGACATTTTTTTGAGCGAGCATCAAGTGAGCGACGAGCGGCGAGTTTTTCGGACAACCATAAATTTGGGTTGTTTCCTTTAATGTTCTCGCCGCCTAGTGATGACCAAGGTTCGACCGTCCAAGGATGACACTAAGTTTGAGGTCCAGTTGTCCAAGAATGAGGCTCAGGTTGAGGCCAGTGAGGCGATGAGCATACTACAGAGAACGATTGTCGCGTTGTGGCGTAGGTTGACAGCGGGAGACGATTGATGGCAGACAACTTATGGGAATAGGAAGTCAAGCATGTCTTTTCACCATTTAGGGTTTTACAATTAAACTTAGTGTTAATGTATCATTGTGTTGACTGGCCAGTAACTATAAATATAATTGTATATATTGAGCCAAACCCAATAGAGTGGTATGTATAAAATTATAAATATAATTATAATTAATGTGTATATATATAATTATATATATAATAAATTAATAAAAATTATATCGAGCCGAACCGAGCCGAGCGGACCTTTGCTCGTGCTTGGATCGTTTACAAACCGAACCGAGCCGATCGGCTCGTTTACAACCGAGCGAAAAATCGAGCGAGCATTTTCCGAGCAAATTCCGAGCGATCGACGAGCGATCGACGAGCGCCGAGCGATTTGAACAGCCCTAATTATTAGCCTTGTATATTTATATATCCTTAAAAGCTTTTAAAAGGCTTCAAAATAAGATCCACATGTAGGAAATTCATTAGCTTAAACTACATATTTTAGCTTGTGACATTAATGCTCACATGTCATTAATACTCCCCAATGATTTTTAGGACCTAATCTTTAGATATATATATATATATATATATATATATATATATATATATATATATATATATATATATACTAGCTTTCATGACCTGGCCTCCAGGCCGGGCGAGTCTCATGTAATACTTTGTTAAACACTTATAATTTATATATATAATTTGGTTAAGATTATGATATAAATGTAATTTTGTTTCTTATTATACTGAGGTAACCCTTTTACCAAAAAAAAAAGTAATTTTGTTTCTTAAAAATTTGTTATCAATATTAAAATATTAGTAATTTTCGTATATTGTATCATAGCTTTATGTCCCGGCCGATGGTCGGGCGAGTCTCATGTAATATATTGTTAAACACTTTTAACTTATATATCTAAATTGGTTAATATTATGATCTAAATGTAATTTTGTTTGTTATCAATTTGTTATTAGAATTAAAATTGTTTTGTTGAATTGTATAAAAACAAATTTTTCATGAAAATCCATATACTTGACCATGTGGCTTGCTTAATTGATTTGTTCTAAAATCATGCAAAAACCTGTCCCCTACACAATCATTACATGATACTATCAAGTTAAAGTTGAAATTAGATTGCTACACATTTTTTGCTTGCTTTATTTAGTTTCTTGGCTGGCCTTCACTTCGCTTCTTGCCTCGGCACGTGTTGTGTCTTGCAACGCTTCACATCTCTTCTCTTCTTGGCTTGCTGTGTATGACGTCTCGCTTTGCTTCGATTCCCTTCGATTCCCTTCCCTTTATGTGCTGAGTGTGTTAGTAAATCAAACATGAAACATTGAATAATAACTTTATTTTCGTTTATCATACATGATAAAAAAAAATATTTTGTAGCTGTTAGTGCATAAGAGATTAATCATTTATGACGGAGTAACAAAATTTTACTTACTTGATGTTCTGTAATTGCGAAACTCTCAATAAACCCTTATTCTTGTTTGGATTTCTAGATTTCCAAACCATGCCAACTCACCTTAAGAATGCCAAGTAATATGGGGAAAAAACTTTCAAGTATTTTTTAACTGATTTTAAACATGTAACCTGTCTAACACTGGTTGAGAGTGAAAATATGTTATAGTAATACATGTTGTTCATATGTCACGTGTGAGACTCCGATGCTTGTCTATCATTTTTTGTAGTTGGTTGAAAGAAACAAACTCAAATTAATGAGATGGAAATCCTCCGATGCTTGTCTATCATTTTTTGTTTTCGGTTGAGCGTGTCATCATGTAGTTCTTTGCAGTGAAGAAGCTAGCGTAATCTAAAATTTGGTAAAACTAATTTACTTCGATTAGCTTATCAAAGTAGTGTTTATCACCTTGATCCATGTTTTGCTCGAATAGCTTTACCCTATGAAATAGTTACATTTATTTAATCAATGACAGCTAAAGTCATACTCTAATATTAGTTATTAGTATTCTTTGTATGATTCATTGTTTCAGGTCAGTCAATAGTAAGAGTAAAAAACCTCCTTAGATAGCAGCATGCAATATTAACCGGTTGGTGTTGGATTTGGCGGGATGCTATCAGTCCAATTTCCATATATAGTTGCAAGCCACATTTATATTCACTACTGCACTGCAACATTTAAGCATTAATTTATAACATTCTTAACCTCAAGAAAAATAATTATGCGTTATCGTGACAACCTAACATAAATCATTATATGGCAATTTGCCATGTCTCTCATTTGAATAATCAAGTAATAGGGTCAGGTTCTAGCCTGTTTTTCTAGCCTCAACCGGACCCGACTAACACCCCTAGCCACATACTTCCAAACAATTTTAATGACTTCCTAAATTTCACATGTAAGTTGCAATTCCCCTATAGACTCGTTACTCAACTCTCGACTGCCATGTTTTGACCCAGATCCATATAGACTCGTTACTCGACGTAAATGGCACTCATATTGCCACCTTCATTTAAAAAACATACCTGTTTGCAAAAATTCATACCTTTCTTGAGGTTACTTCTTGGTCTTCTTAGGCCTGATCATCGGGTTACTTTCCATTGCAACTGCAACATCTTCTACCTCTCCTTTCACAAAATACCATCTCAAAAAAATAGAGCTAACCCTTGATAATAAGAAAGACAAATAGTTATGCTTATCTTTTCCTTCTAAAGAGTCCGTTATTATTCAAGATACATAAATTCCTCTTTATGTTGAGACCTAGATTCCCTTAACTCAGCTTCAAAGAGTACCTTTGTTGTCTAGATCGAAATAAAATGTTAGCAAATTAAAAGTGCATGAATGCCTTCCCCTAATCATACTACCATATAAGCTATATCATAATAGTAGTTACGTGCTTTTTAATGTTTTTCAGTGTTAAGTTGACTCGCCTGAAGAAAAAACCGATGCTTTTTAATGTTTCTTCTAAAATCTCCTATGTTTATAGTTTTGCAGTTGTAATGGTTAGTAGTGATAGTGTCTTTGTTAGTTCGGATCAATCTCTCTGTATCTTTCCCCCATTGTCTTTCCACATTCTTCTGTAAAAAGGTTGTCGTAACCTATCGTGTTTCTTTGCATATTTTGCAATTAAAAATGCTATTAAACAGAGTCTCAAACACCCTTGTATTCAGCTATTAAACAGTTCTAAACACCCCTGAATTCAGCAACTACTTACTCTTTAAAAATCTTATCCCCGCCTCCTATACATTCTACTAAAATTAAAAAACAAAGTTTCTTATAAACATTCTAAAGTGCGTTACTTACTCTTTAAAAATCGGTTGAGCCTTAAACATTCTCTTCTTTGCTTCTTCCTGTTCCAACCTCCTCCTTTATTCATGTTTATGTGGTTCTAAAATTGGCAACTGAAACACCATTGATAAATAATTATACATAATCTTCAGACGTTGTAACAAAAGTTGGTTACAAAAATGGCCTTTATTTTACACCATGAACAGCGCAATGGCTCAAATCATCACTAACTCTTAACTTAAGCTCACCATTATTTCTACCACAACTTTCAACAACAGATTCATTATCATTACCATTATCGCATACCTGATATGGACTTTTTTCCATATTCCCAACAAAAATTCCTATATTTAAACTTCATCTCTGCCATCATACACCAATTTCATCATAATATCGCCTACCTGATATGGTATTATTGTTATAGTTACTAATCTAAGTTGCTAACTTAAAGATATATTTTGACTAAGGAAATATGGTGGTTTCGTAAGTTTAACACCATACCAAGTGGTGCCGTGCAAACTCTAACTTTACATACAACGAAGAATATAAGGAGAGACGACTATATAAATGCAGAACTGATTTTATAGTTTTCTGTACTTATCACTCTGAAATACGATCTCATTTTTGCAATTACTGAATTACCTAATAAAAAAAATATACATACGCAGGTAGAAAGGCAAGTTGGGCCTTCAAGAAGAATTGTTATTACTTCAATAGAAACTACCGTCGAATCCCTTCCTACATACAGAATATCGTTTAAGAACTTAAAGTGGAAAATAAAAAAATAACCTTGTCATTCCCGTTGATATCACCCTTCACAAGCTTGGAGAAAAACTCTTTGTTTACTTTACCAGCAGCCAAAATCTCCAACTCATCAATATAAGCAACTCGAAGTGCTTCATTTCTATAAGGAAACCTGACAATTAGAATATCATTTAAGAGCTTAAAATCACAACAGGAATAGTACAATCACATGCAATAGTATTAGATAATACAATTAGCCAAATAAAGATGAACTCAACAAAGCAAACACATATCTCACTTTTGCAATAACAATCCAATATTAGCAGCCAGTGGCTTCTGATCTTCCTTCTGTTTCCCGTATATCTAACACGTGACAGCATATGTGAAGTTAAGGTCTGTGTGAGCTCTTGCATCAGGAGAAAACTGAAAACCTTTTGTATATGTGGCTTCATTCGTAGGAACTGCTGCTTCCATATCTAACATACATATCACATGTAAATATTAAATCATTACTGATATAGCAGAAATTAAGATAAATAAATATAAATTGATATTCTGGAAATGGTTACCTCCAACAGTTGTTCTTTCCAGTTATGCTTGAAGCATTAGGGCTTTTCTATAATACATCATTCCTCGCACTGCACATGGTTAAAGAGAAGGTAAATGATGCAAGCACTGGCAACAAAGTTAATGAATATTACAACTACATATAATGACAACTATCTATAATGACACTTCATACCAGTTGTTGCTACTGTCTGTCCACGATATGATGCCCAAAACCAAAGTTCAAGGTTATCATCTTCATTATTTATAAGCACGGACTCGTGAGTATTTTCATCATGACCAATCCTAGCAAGAAAGTTTTTCCACTCATCTGCAAATCTAAAACAGTGTTCATGCATTTTGATAGCTATTGACAATCATGTACCTAGATAAATCTTTTGTAGGTAAAATAAAACAGATATCCCATATTCAGTTTTTCTCAAAAAGCTCTTTTATACTGTATAGAACAGTCTGAATAGTATGGCGTAAAAAAACTGGAAATTTATAACTTTAATCAATACAGATTTGGTGTTTTTCATTGCTTAAATACAAAATAAAAAAATCAAATAGAAGTCCAATAAGTATATGTAACATTAAGAAGCTTGTTGTCCTACAGTACTTTGGTTGTTGTTGCACAAACAAATTGCATTTAAACTACTATCTAAAAATGAAAATCACATACCAAAGTCTCTAAAAACCAAAGAGGCAAGGTGAAGTGTGCTTGTGTTTCTTCATTCTTGGAGGCTCAAAAACTTTCTTAATTGTAGAATTATCTGTTTGATTAACAACTGCATCATCAATATTAGTCATACACATACACAACACACACGCACAGGCCTGCACGCTTGCACATACACAGGTATACATAATCAAATATAGATATATATAACTTAGAATGTGCTAAGTACCTCTAGGAGAGAACTTGGGTAATATTAGGCTATGATTCATCAACAACTTCATGCATTTACCTCCCATTTCAAAGCTCATATGTTTCTGCAAAGTGGTTAATAGGCCAAATTGGAATATTGTAAAATATACCAAAAAGAAAATGAAACATGTAAAAGAAAGACCTTACATTTAGAAAAATTATTTATAGATCTTAGCTGACCTGATGCTCTTCCTCATTCTTCATTATTAACTGATTTAGATTAGGGTTCGTTGCCTTGGTGTTTATTTGGGATTTTGAAATCAAGTAATGTCATGCCATGATTTCCTGAAAAGATTTAAAATCAAAAAATCAAAGGTCAGAGTGAGAATGTTATTGTGTTTTTGAAGATATTGTGTTTTGAAAAGTTTTAAAATCCACACCAAAATCCGTTTAGGATAATTTGGAAGTTATTGTGTTTTTGAAAACTTTAATTGAGGAGCAAAGTTGTAACTGATTAGCGGGTCAGTTCATAGTAGGAAGTTGGTAGTTGGTTGTATAAGGATCTCATATAATTGCATTTCCGGAAACATGACATGGATATAGCGAGTCAGTTGATAGTAGGAATTTGTTTTAAGACTGAAAAAATGCAGTCAATAATATAAGATTCTTACCATATATCCATGTCAATAATATGAGATTCTTACGATGTTAAAAAGTTAGCATACCACAAGGTAGTCGGTTGTATAAGGATATGGGTATAGCTTGCCCGTCTTTTATTTGTTTGTGTAATTTCCATCACAAACCTCTTTTCTTTCTCTGCCCCTCTTTTATTTGTTGGTGTCTGTTTCGTTGTTCCTCTGAATGGTTGTCACCTGCCGGTAAGACACACGGACCAAGCATACCTGAGACATGAATAACATGCGATCATTGTGTTAGCACAATAACACCCAAACAGATAACGACTAATTGGAACATATACAGGCAGCAGTAAATACAGTTAATAAGTATTTTCATTGCTAAATGAAATAAGAACTGCAACGGGGAATGGGAACGCTAGCAAACATAAGTTCCTTACCTTGGCTGTCATTTGTGGTCGGGAATGGTTGTGTGCTGTCAGCTGTCAAAGGCACATCATTTGAAGATGAAGGAACCACTGTATATGTGGCTGTTGTCGTTCCAGACGTTGGCATGAACTCGTGTAGACACAACGGGAACTGATGACCATGGCGTCCGTGAGGTGTGTAGGAACTTGGTTGCAGTTGAAACTGATTGGTACCTAATATACAAACGCGAACATACACAAAGTTTTCAGATAATGGAACTTAAAAAAAAAAGGTTATAATTCATTATATACACAACTGGAAGTAATGACTAATGGGAACTGACCAGTTCCTGTTAAGGTAAAACTTCCTGTTGCTTCCCAAATTAAGGTAAAACTTCTTATTGCAAATGAACCAACAAAAAAAATAGCATATTGTCTATTGTCGACAGAACTTATTGGGACCGCAATGCCACTCAACTGGATTGGAGATTCGGCTAAGGAGGCAAAGGGTTACTTGGGTGTGTGTTATGTTGCCTCAAATTAAGAAGAGCCGCAGTAACCTGAAACAGCATTTTAACATTTTTTTGGTAAAAACAAAGAAAAATACTATCAAATTTGTATTCATATAAATAATATAAGTTAAAACATGCCTAGTCAGTGGCCTCTTTGAGTTGCAATAGTACCATTGCATATTCCTTTTTGAAGCTTTCAGACACCTTCATATCGTTCCTGTCTTGTTTTTGTGACTAATTAAACCGTCATTTACAGCCTTGAGATCACTCAATATTGCTTCCTAAAATTAAAATAAAATATATACACCATTAATGCTCCACATGTAAAGCAACACTACTATGCAAGCTATTGATCAAACTATTTTGTGAAATAGCACTTTCTGCACTTTATCAGGTGCACCAGACCCATTATGTCCCAACACAAACATTAAACCTTTAGGCTACATAAACTGAAAGTGCAGGTAAAACTATATGTGGGTCGGTCAAGACATTCTAACTATCATATTCCAGGTTGCTACAGTGCTTCTTTCATATACTTAATGACCAATTCAAATTCCTATAAACAATTACTTTCAATTAAAACAAAATGAAAGATCTTTCATCGATTGTTTAAACATTAAAGAAAAAACATAAATATTAGGGCAAGATATATACATACCTGCTGAATTCAATAATGATGATAGATGAAATCGCTTTACATACCTAATTTCTTGTCTCCGGATGGTTGATTTCTTGTTAGGTATTGTATAAAAGATTAGGGTAATTAGGTTTTGGTTATGATTTTTGAAGAAACACAGATATGGACGGATTTTTGAATGATGATTCAACAAAAATGGAGTGATAGGGTTATAGTTAATGATTCTGAATCATGAGTCAAAATAAATTAAGGAAAGCAGTATCAGTTGATAAGAATTTGGTGTTATGATTTGAATAATTATGATGATTTTGTGAGATTTTTTAGGAAAGTTTTAAATGTTATTGACCATTTCACGGTAGAATTGAATGAGAGGAGAGAAATCCGGTGTTGTGTGTGTGAAAAGAGTGTGTGAAAAATGCCAGGTGCTATTTTTTTATGCCAAGTGGCATTTTTTTTTTGCCAAGTGGCATTCTTTTTGGCCAAGTGGCATTCTTTTTTGCCAAGTGGCTTTTTTTTTGGCCAAGTGGCTTTTCCTAGTTGTCAGGTATTGCTAATATATATAGAGATCGAGATTATATATATATAGATATATAATAGATGAATGTTTCATGAAAATGACAGCCTAAATTATGATTATTAAACGAGGTTGGATACCCCCGCGTTGCGGCGGGGTGTTTGTATATGTAAGTTAGGCTTAAAAAAGGGGGTAAAAAATGAGTATGTTGCGTTAGAGCGTTATAATGTGTTACAAAATTTATGTATGTTTAATAATGAATAAGTAATATAAACGGGATATGATCTGAAGGTTGCATAATAGTAACAGAATATGTCGTAAAGTATAAACCCTTTGCATACCATTGTTGTTTTTTACGGAATAAATAAAAGAGGTACCATATATTTTGTATTAAAAAGAAAATATAGCTATATATTAAAAGTTGAAGGGTATGAAGTGGCTAATTTGTATTGTCATCTCCTTTTTCTCAAATGGAGTCAACATTAGGGTTTTGTGGTAAATTAAAAAAATAAAATGAATAAGTTTGGGGGGTAGGTAGGTTATTTTTTTTTTTTTTTTTTTTTTTTTTTTTTTTTTTTTTTTTTTTTTTTTTTTTTTTTTTTTTTTTTTTTTGATACTAGTAACCGGGATCTATTTAAAGTTTGGGGGTAGGGAGGTTTTTTTTTCCTTTCATACTGGTAACCGAGATCTATCTATTAGGGTTTGGCACAAAGATCCTGTGAAGAATAAGCAGTCCCATACAGAGCACAAATCATCAAAGAAGCAGTAAGTTCGGTTCACTTTAACCTCTAACATTAATTGTAATATCATACATCTATTATTAATTGTAGTATCATATAATGTTTGCTTTATGTAGTCGATAATAATATAAGTTTGTTAAAAAAAATGAATAATGTGCTGTTTAGGACGTATTTGTATTGGAGGTTGTATTGTCTAATCTTTGAATAATGGCGAGTCGATTTCCTATGTGCACTTTACTCTCAAAGAAGGCTGGAGAGTCCAAGTGCTTGCACGATATCTTGGGGGAGCTTCTGAAGCAAGAGTGGGAAGGTAATACTTATGCTGTGAAGTATTACAAAGATATGATGTCATTGATTGAGAATCGTATGGCTTTTAGGCGAAGGATTATGAATGTAGTTTGAGTGTTTTGGGGAAAGGGTTGTGTTCCTTCGCATTATCAAAGGATTAAGGGTGGCAGAGGAAGAAGACATTGAGGAGATTGGGTATTTGAATCTGCTGGTAAGGGCTTGCGAGCGACGTCGGGCCGCACAGACGAAGGTTATGATGTCACTTATTAAGTGAAGAGTCTGTAATTAGGTATGTAGGATTTAAGTTTGGATGTAATGGTGTAGCAACATGCGGATCAGTATGTTTGCAATGGTCAGGCGAAGTTTGTGTTTGCAGTTTGTTGTATTGCGTCTTGTGAATAACGTCTGGGTATGTTTGCGTTGCGCTAAACTTGTAGGCTTTATTGAAGGGATCAAAGGGTCTGGTAGTATGGTGGTGTATCTGTTGTTTTGGCCCCTTCATTTTCTTTTATGGTCCAACCGTGTGGATAAATTTTGCGCCTGCAGTGTATATGTCTAAGTTTTATGTATGAATCAACCGCTTATGGTTTTCTGAATGAAAATAGCTGTTATTATGTATGTGAAGTTGTTTTGTTTAATAGCCTAGCATTGTTGAATGTGTTTATTAGAATGGCATTTACATACCAAGAGTGTATCTAAATTTGAAAGGAAGATGAAATAATAAAAAAGTGTAGGTTGTTATGCAGATGAGTGTTTGAGTGTTTGAAGGCAGGGTAAGTGAAGCTAGTAATTCGTTTGTAGCAGTTGTGGTTATTATCATTGTTTTATGTGTGATTGCTGCCTATTGTAAAAATGCAGGTTTTATGGCTGTTTGAAACAGCCGACATGTGTGCATTTGAAATAGGATAACACATACGTAAATTGAGCCTTGTTTGTACATTTCGAAGGGTTAAAATGTTTGGTATATATAGCAATTATGATGGTTAACATGTCTGAATATTGGTGGATTACCAAATGTTGCGAAAGTAAAACAGGGGTGTGGTTCTGGCCGGTTTAATTCCTGGTTGAAATTCCCTTGTGTGCAAGAACGGACATAAAATGAAGGTTTTATTATGTATGTTGGAAAGAAATGTGATGGTCTGTTTGTTTTTTTTTATTCAATGGCACTATTACATTTTGTTTGCTTCCTATTTTCGTGTGGTTATAAAAGAATGGGTGGAAGAAATGTTTGGTTTGATGTTGTTTGTTTTTTTTGGCACGATACATTTAAGGTAAATGGCTGCAACACCAAAGCTCGATGAACTAAAACAGGCCTGTGGTTCTAATCAGCTTCATCATTGTTTCAAATTCTTGTTTGTGCAAGAATGGACAGAGAATGAGGCTCTCATCACGTATCTTGGGCAGAAATGTGCTGACCTCCAAGCAAATATCGAGAGGAGGGCTGAGTTGATTCAAGAGGCGCAATCTTTTGGTCTTTTTCATGATGTCGCAACAATTGGTCAGAATGCATGGTTGAGACGCAGCAGAGAGGGCAACAGATTTTAGCTGGGTTGAGCGCCGTTTTGGATTTAGCTCGTGCAGGTAGGCTTGAAAAACAGCGCCATGTTGGTTTGATGCAGCTTAAGGATTAGGCTATTTTGGTTTGGTTGTTGCTGTTTATTCTGTTAGTTGCATTGTTATGTTTTTTTTTTAGGTAATGATGATGATGGTGCTCATCTGTATGATGTGTTTGTAAACTAATGGCTGTTATGAATAAATGCTTAGTTTACTTTGTGTTAGTCGGTTGTCGATTATTGTTACTGAAGCTGTTTTTGGTTTGTTTATGGCCAATTGAGCCTGACATTAACCATGCATCAGTTTTACCATTTGTGTGACAAAGGGTATATAAAGAAGCTATATATGTTTTTATACATATTTTTGCAGTTGCAGATCTGGAAATTTGTTAGGCAACTGTTATAACTTTATATATCAACAGATTGTTATGAAAGAGTATAGTAACAACTTATGATATGAAGGATTGTATAAGATGACAACAAAAGAATAGTCATAGAAGTAGTTTTGATGATATTACATAACATAAAATATTTTAACACACATAAGGTGTTTGTACAGGGGCGGCATTTGCTGCATGAATGTTATACAAAAAATGAGGGTCAGCCCGAATGTTACACAAAAAATGAGGGCTACACCCAAATGTATCTGCTATAGAAAGCATATATGCACAGTTAAGGTGGGCGTACAACTACAATTTAAAGTGTAATTGGCATACAAAAGATTGGTGTTTCGTCGTTTATAGATGTTTCGATACATATTTGTGCAGGTGGAGCCCGAATATGTTTTAAAACATATTGTTGGCTAACAACGTTTGGCAAAAGTTTGAATATTTACAAAAGACTGGTGTGTCTTGCTGCCATGAGTGGCCGACCTTCAGCTAGACTCCTTTTTTTGAACATTCCTAGGTTTTGATTGTTGTTCTGTTGACGCTTCTGGTGTTGCTGCATAAGTGAAAAAAAGCTGGTTATGAGTGAGTAATAAGATGTCATTTAGGTATACTAAAAATAATAATTAAGTGTTTTAATAAGTAACAGATGCAAATGTTGTAGATGACATTTGAATCAAGCTTTTTATTTGTATTTTTTTAAATGGTTGCATGATTTAAAAGAAACAATTATTAATCCATTATTTCTTGCAACTGTTAAAGGCTGGAAGTTAATAATGTGTGGTTATTTTGGATGCTAGTATGGTTGAACAGAAATGAATGAAAGTAGAAGAGTTGTCATGACTTTTAAAGGCTATAATGGGTCAAAAAAAGGTGCTATTACATGTTTGACACATATGCTCTATTCCTAAAGGTTTTTCAATGGTTGTATTATGCTAACAGGTGAAAGGAGATAAAGCAATAATAGTGGGTGTATATAATTGCAATATCTGTGCTGACCATAAATGACAGGCTGCCAAAACTAGGACAATCCAATTATCGTTTGTGTAAAAAATGCAGGCACACTGACAATTATTTGAAAGAAAATATAGAAAATTATAGTGAATCAGTGTATTTTGTTTTCATGCAAAAAAGACAATGACTTTGTGGGTTTTATTTTGGGGTTGGTTTGTCTATTTATAACAAGTTTGGGCTACATATATTTTCACAATTAGTTTTTCAAATTTTGATAGAGAAATAAGAAAAGACAATGTCTAGTCGTCCCAGGTGCGATCAACTTAGAGTCGAGGCTAATTCTAACAAGTGGTCTGAGATGCTAGTTTTATATTGTCGTCAATCTGCAATCGAAGACATTCAAGTGGCACAACAGATGAATGCAGTCTGTGGAAGATTGGCTGGTGTAATTTGTGAAAGGGGTAATTTTATTCTAGAGCTAGAGAGTGTTGGGAACATTTATGCCCAGAAAACGGCCGAGTACCTAAGAGAGGTACATGCAAAAGATGACCAAAAAGTGATGCAGATGTGCATAATGATAGCCGAGTTGGAGCTGAATGCTCGTGGTAAGAGTATCTTTATTCAGAGACTTAAGGGTGTCATGGATTTTTAAGTGTTTGCCTAGAGTCGTATGAAATTGTTGATGGTTATCATGTGTCATTCATGTTGGTGTATGCATTTCCAATTATGTAGTTGTGTTTAATTTTAGTATGAATCTTGGTGCAATCTTTGACTGAAGCATATGTGATGTGATCGTAAGATATTTCATTGGATAAAAGTGATGGTTTATGTTAAGCAAAATTGCATAACTAACCTTTTTGTTTCTTTTGATATGGTGGTTCACCTTGCAACAATGGTCTCATAACTGTTTTTAATCTGCTCTGTTCATCTGTCTCTTCACATTGATCTTCTTGGTTCGTTATGGCTAGAGGTGTTAGTGATGTTCGTGCTTTTTATAAAGAGAATAGTTAATATTTGTATTTATAGATGTCATCTTTAAATAAGAGAAAGTGTTAACTCAAGATGTTGGCACCTGGGTTTTCTTCTATTGCTGAGCTTGTTCCTTGTTGTCTGTTTGTTTTGGTGAAAACCTGATCAAGAGTAAAATCTACTGTTCCCGCATTTTGGCAGGTGCAGTTCCACAAAAGATCCTGATCAACAATAGGTTGCAATTCTCAAAGATAGATGGGTAACAGAAGAGGATGGTGCGAAGAAGTAATCTGCACCAAATCACTTGTCACAACATTCTCTTCAGTTTCCCATCTATCTTTGGTGAAATGCACACGACCGATGATCAGACCCTTTTGTAGAACTGAACCTGGCAACATGCATAAAACAATTTCAGTTTCTATAAAAATGTACACCAATTAGATTAGCAGTGTCAATAATCATAGGTGGAAACGCTGAACTCCCCCTGAAATTCCTTTTGTTATTTAAACGGTCTTTAAACAATGGTCTGCACCAGACATATTGGTAGCCCGTTGAAATAGCAAAAGGAATTCGAGGGGAAGATAAGAGCAACCATCTATGTTGTATGTTCCATGTTTGTCATACCAAATTTGTTGTTGCATATTTGTAGTTGCAGTTCCACAAAAGGCCCTGATCAACAATAGGTTGCAATTCTCAAAGATAGATGGGTAACAGAAGAGGATGGTGCAAAGAAGTAATATGCACCAAATCACTTGTCACAGCATTCTCTTCAGTTTCCCATCTATCTTTGCTGAAATGCACACGACTGATGATTAGAGCCTTTTGTAGGACTGAACCTGGCAACATGCATAAAACAATTTCAGTTTCTATAAAAATGTAGACTAATTAGATAAGCAGATAACCATCGTAACAAACACATAAAGTAAATGAAGGTGTCTCTTTCCAATAATATAATGAGTGTTCCCAGTGTCTGTCGACAAAAAGGAAGCGCAGGTAGAGTATTAGTAAGTGTGAATATAGTAAAACATACAAAGTCTAGATAGCTGAGTGTGAAAAGTTAGGAGTGACAAAATTATTGACAAAGTATCAATGATGGATGCACAGACTATGCGAATACAGTAATAGGTCGGCTCAGTCTCCGTACATCCATCACTGATATTCCGTCTATTTTTTATATTCAGCTTGTCTCCATAGTATGCAATTTGGCTGTTGAATATATAAAACCTGTTGCCAGGAAAAAAATAAAAAAATATAAGCAGACTCATGTAGTACAGTGGAGTAAGCATGAAAATTTTAGCAATACTTATCTTTTCTTTGTTCTAGTTATGTAGCAACATGGCAAATGAACCGAGGCACAACGAAACAAAAAAGTTTTGAACTCCAAAGAGAGTAAGTAGTAAGAGAGAATCAATGATAGTTCAACGATAATGCATGATGATAATATACATAATAAGGCTCAGGTCAGCGATCACAAAAACGGCTTTCATCATTGTCTGGTATATTCCTCATGCATTACATAGATATCCAAAAAAAAAAAAAAAAAAAAAAAAAAAAAAAAAAAAAAAAAACAACATAAGCAGACCTTGTTGCACAAAACTGTAATTGGAGAGAACAGGATACCATTAAGCATTATATAAAACTGGTAAACGAAAGGTAGACATACAAAGTATATATATGGCAGCTGACCAACAGCCGATCTTGATCTGAGTTGAAGCATAATGTACTGAGGTAGGTGAGCGTGAAAACTTGAGGGGTACAAAAATATTAACAAAGTATCAATGATGGATGCACAGACCATGCGAAATCAGTAATAGCTATGCTTGGTCTCGGTACATCTATCATTGATATTATGTCTATTTTTGATATTTAACTTGTCTCCATAGTATGCAGTCAGGTTGTTGAATATAAAAAACCTGTTGGCAGTAAAAAAAATTATAAACACAGTCGTGTACCACAGTTGATTAACCCTGTAAATTTAAGATATCATAAGCACGGATATATAAATGCAGCAGTTTTATATTGGGGTATTGTATAAAAAAAATTAGAGCAATACTTATCTTTTCTTTGTTCTAGTTATGCACCTGTTGTTCCCTTAACACGCTTAGAGTTAACTAAAGAGTTAATCTATTAGTGTTTATGACTGATTCAATGTTATTGATTAATTACAATCTATAAGTTAAAACGTAAATATAAAAACACAATGTTTTTCAACGTTTAAATTCTTATTAAAAATCAATCAAAGAATCTATTACCCAAGTGTTTTGCGGAACAAACACTTGGGATTGAATAGACAAGGTATGGTGTCTCCTATCTAAACTTAAGCTATGCTTAAGCGGTAACAATTTCAACCCACTGAGCTATCTCAGGGATTGGTTACTCTTTGTAGGAGAAAAGGGGTATTGTGAAAGTCTAAGCTTTAATTGCACAAAATACCTAACCCACTTTTCTCCATCTGTTTGCTATTTATAGGCAAACATGTTAAGAGTACTGAAGATATAAAATACATAAACAATGGAAGGCGTGTCTGACAACTACAACAGTAATTGTCATTTCCAAGAACTAATAGGATTGCGCCAAAAAAGTCTTCGAGTATCAGTCCTGACACTTCTTGACTTTTAGCCGCTTTAGGGATGGTTTGTTTCTGACCCCGATACGACTTGTTCTTATCTCTTCAAAACCTTCCCGCTTAATCCCGCCTTTTATTCAGGCTTTAGGTTCTTCAGTCATTCGCCTTCAGTCTTCAGTCTTCAGTTATTGTTGTTGAGGAGACTGGGGTTCAGTGAGTTCTTGTCCAACACTCACTGAACCCATTACCTTCTTCTTTGGCTCAAGTAACACTTCAGGGAGTACCACCTCACTGTGTGGTGAATCTTTCTTCTTTAGATTCGTCCTGAGCATCTTGAAGGTAACTCACTAAGTGACTGTTCACTCAGTGACTTAATTGTGTTTTCGGTTGATTAACACTTAGCGTAATTTGTATTCAAATCCTGTTTAAGGATCCTTGGGTACTGAAGGACCCAACAATCTCCCCCTATTTGGATATAAATTATGCTTATGTGTTTTGATCAGTTATGAGTAAGCTAATGACTTCTGCTCATACTGAATGTACTAGAAAGTAAATAAGGACACTGAAATAAAAAAACAAAGGAACATCATTTTATTAATTTCATTACAAGAGTCCTAACTACTAAACAATGTACAGGATAGTGGTGTTGCAGATTCATTCAGTCCAATTTATAACCAAGGGCTTCAAGCTTTGGTCTTTTGGATTCCAGCTCATGTTGATCAGGATTAGGGGTGGAAACGAGCCGAGCCGCTCGTGAAAAGCTCGGGATCGGATCGGTAAAAAGCTCGAATGAGCCGAGCCTAAATGAGCTCGAGCCCGAGCTCGAGCCTAAATTAGAGCTCATTTGATAAACGAGGTCGAGCCCGAGCTTGATGCGAGGTTTTGCGACCTTACAATAGGTTTTACCTCTCGAGGGATCTCAAGAGGCTTGCAATCCCCACCAGGCAGTGTACCTGACCGATGTAGTATAGTGTAGTGGCAAGTACCGGGGGATTGATCGTTCTCTAGGGGAATAGTGTCGTTAGGATTGAAAAACTACTCTAATAGGTCTAAGGGTGAGGGAAGATTCTTTTTGTATTTTTTATATTTTTATAAAAGCAAGTAAAATCTCGGGTTTGAAGGAGTGGGCGGAATTAGTTGCTAGTCAACTAACCCAAATAACTACAATTGCAAATAAAATAAAATAACTGAAAATAAAAAGGTTGTGGAACTTATATGGAGAGAAATGTGTTTACTTAGATTTCCTTACTCCCTAACTATCTTTTACCGGTTGATTAGTGTGTATTAATTGCGTGGATGACGGGTGTATTCCTTAATACCAATCGTGGGGTGGCGTACGTACTTCCCCAACTCTATAAGCTCCTACTTCACTCCTATGTCGAGCCGGCTAAGAAGCTCCTAACATGGGATCACTAGAATTCGCTCATGCATTAAATACAACCATAAAAACCTTAGTACGCATTGGTTCATGTTTCTTAATACATTCAAGCAAGTTACCGTATAGGTGGTTAGCCAGTTTTCTTAAGCCTAACATCGATAAACAATCATCCAATACAATTAATAACACACCAACAACAAATAATCAATAGTTAGGTTTCATTAGATCTAAGCAAACACAAGATAAATCTAGCCTAGCATGTTAAATAAAAGACAAGAACAAGATATAATCAAACAACACATAGACATATTGAATGATTAATTGATTACTTATCTTCAATTGAACATGGGAGATCCAAGGGTATAAAACCCTTAAAAGTAGCAGAAAAATTGTCTTAGGGTTTCTCCTCACAAAGTTGCACACTAATGACTAAAAATTATGAAAGTATATATAGGAAAACAGATCTGACAGCGTCACGTTATAGAGCGTGACACCGTCACCTCGCCGCGGTTAGGGTTTCTTGATGGCCTTCTTGACGCCGTCCCTCTTTAATCCTCCAAAATCCGTTCTGGCCTATCAGAAGCTGACGCCGTCAAGGTTAAGGGTGACGCCGTCACTCTTTAATCCTGATGGCCATCTCTCTTTGTCTTAGCACGAGACGGTCTTGATCACCTTAAAGGGTGACGCCGTCAGACTTCCTTTGTAAAACTTTCTGGCGCGTCACGTGTATTTGTCATATCCACCTCTTTTGCCAAGACGCCGTCAGGAGCAATCCGTGACGCCGTCACGTGTACTTTTCCAGCAGCTTTGAGACTTTGTCGTTTTCTTCACTTTTATGCTCCAAAAACGTCCAAAATGCTTCCTTTTCCAGATTTCTTCTCCAAAGTACCTAAAATGACAAAAGGAACGATTTAGGGCAATATTTGATCAAATAAATACGATTTAGGGCTTAAATGACCCCCTAAAAGCGGTACACTTTTCGCTTCATCAAATACCCTTACACTTGAGATTTGCTTGTCCTCAAGCAAATGCGCTTTTATTCTAATCAAAATACAAGTCGTTCCACTTTAATCATAATAAGCACGGAGATTACAAACTAGCACCTCACAAGTAGTGTTTAGATACTCACATCTCTCAGGTGTCATAAAAGTATATCTCATAAATGAAAACGGATAATATCTCTCACTACCTGTCATAGCAAATAGATTACCATAGGCTTGGGAAAGGATCAAAAACCTCCTCCACTAGGCGTAAGCACCTAAGATAAACTATCAAAGAGGGCTTTTAAACGGGTTATAACGTTAGGTGTAGGGATATGATAAACACGGTTTTGTTGGATAAAGGATATTTTACTGGTGGCGAGTTAAAGATCTTGATTAATTACATGTACAATATGGCGTTGCTAAGCCAAGACTAGACTCGACTTAAGCTAATGAAAAAAATAACAAAAAGATAAAATAAACATAAAATGAAACGGGATGGTAGTCCGTATGTTTTTTTCTACTTTTTTTTTTTTTTTTTTTGGATACACTCTTGCCCTACCATCCAAAATAATACATCGTAGGGGGGTTGTATCCCCCTTACACTTGAACTTTTACATAACTTTACAATTAACTATTCTAATGACTCGAATTAAGATAATCGAAACACTTGGAGTACTTTTAAAATATTTAGCACATATGGGGGTAATAATGTTGTTCTTCCCCATTACTCCATTACACTAGTACTTTACCCATGAGTCCCAATCGTCCCAAAACAATATGTACAAGGATATGACTTGACTTAGCAACCATGTAATCAATTAGATAATTAACTTGGGGTTTAAACAGATGTTGTCACAATAATGCACTAAAAATGAGTGCATACAAGGTAGGCTAAGGCGATTTGGGTGTACATTTAAGTGGGGTGTAAACAAATTCTTACTTTAAGTAAAATGCTTAAAGTTAGAAGCGAAAAGATAGGCTCTGAGGGGTGTACTGTGGGTATCGTGTACTAAAAATGAGTACAACGCAAAGGTGTGGGAGAATTACTTGACCAATGTAGCCAATGTAATTATAACAAAAACACAGGTGTAAAACAATGGGTTAATCCTAATGCCTCTTATCATGTAGTAAATCTAACTACACGAATGTAGTCTCACTTGTGGCCTCGGAATGGTCCTAACGCAAGTTCTAGAATCTAAGTGCTACCGGTACACACATCATAGCATAAATGCTTTTCCTACCAATTCTAGGGGCGAACCTCACATATTTGGGGGTGGAAAATTTTTTAGTGGTACGGTTTTGTGCTAGTCATATAACTCCTATCCGTGAGACGCTCATTAAGACCAAAGTTTCACTCCTATATGTTGTAAAAAATTTTAAATTTGGCACTAAAATTGCCTTAACAGGTATTTCTCTCAGTTTTATTACACATCTACCATTATACAAACGAAAAATCAAGCGTAATAGCATTCTCTAAGGTATCGTAATTTACCCCCCCCCCCTTACACTTAAGATGAACATTGTCCCCAATGTTCAAATAACAAGATGTAAAAGTAAATAAGGTAAAAGAATGAAATCAAATACTCCCCTGATTCGCTCGGTAGATAAAGAGGTAACATGGTTAGATCTTCTTCCAAGGTAATGTTGAAACTTCAAGATTAAAGCAGCGCCAAAAGCTAGATTCCACATACATCTCCTTGTCCAAAATAACCTGTTAAACCTGAGAAAACAAACACGAAAACTTGCATAACATCGGCGGGATAAATCTGTATAAGGATATAATGCTTGTGGAATGATTATTTTGCAGATTCCTGGAGTTTATAAGTTAGAGATTTAATAAAGCATTTTATGATTCCGGAAGAAAAACAAAACTTTCAAAAAAAAAATTCCAGAAAACTGTTCCTGACGCCGTCAGAAGTGATCTGACAGATTTTTCATGTTAAGTTTCCGGAAAATTTCTGGAAAAACTCAATCCTTATTTCCTGGAAATCCTGCAAAATATCATTATGACTCGATACAAGAATTTGACTCAAACAATTACTAATATGTATGTTAATTTAATATTGTTATGATTCATGTTCATTTGTTCTAATAAACCGATTTGGATTTCCCTTACACTTATCTTTTGCAAAATACCTTTATATGTAGTTAAGACGAAGTTAAAAACAAGATAAAGCATTTTCACAATTTAGTTTCGAACATGAATCAATAATAATAAAAATTTAAACATACATACGGAAGCAAATAAAATCAAACAAACAAATAAATAAACACACAAAGCAAATAAAGCTTGGGTTGCCTCCCAAGAAGCGCTTGTTTTTGTTCGAGTCACGAGCCTGACTCTACCCTTATTTAACGGAAATAGGGGAGGTTTTCCCTACACTTAGGGTTAAGTGCGGGTGATAGTAGCGATACACACCAGCTCGGTAGGAGTATGCCACGTGAGGAAAGAGTGGTGGATGAATTATATACTCAAAGGGGTGTGCTCCTTTCATCATAACCTTACCTAGTTCACTTTGGTCAATGGGTGAATTAAAGTTTTCTCCTAAAAAGGGATCATCTTCTATCAACTTCGAGAGATTCCTAATTGGGAACCCATCTTGACCTAATAAACCCGGTTTAAACCCATAATGTTTCTTGTGATCAATCATGAATGGGTGATGTAGACATGTAAGGTCATTTTTCACTCCTATATTGTCTTCCTCACTACAAGGCTTAGAGTCTACTACCTTAATCTTAACATTACCCGGACTACATGGTTTGATGGGTGGATCGGGACCTTTTTTAATTCCTAAATTTACATCTAAGGATGGAAGATTAGGTAACGGTTTTGGCTGAGGCTCCGGTTCATCAAAACTAGGAACTTCCATATAACTAAAAGAAAGGTTATGACTACAAGTATTCAAACCTATATCCTCTAGTTGTGTTTGGTCCAAGGGTTCTACCTGTAACACCCCCATTTTTGGATTACGCAGCGGAATATAAGCTCGGGGTGCTACTTCATGGTTCACAGTCATGGAAATAGAAAACGACTCGAAAAGAGACGTTTTTAAATAAAAATTGTTATCATTCATTTATTTAATATCAGAGTACATAAGATAGGTCCCAGTGGGAGGTTCAGAAATACATGATAAAAGTTACATTATTCATTGAATGATAACAAAACGGACACTCTTTTTAAAAGAAAGTCCACCGCCACTCCGTGCCAAATCGTACTTCCAGTTACCTGAGATAAACATGCTTAAAAAGTCAACACAAAGGTTGAGTGAATCCATAGCGTTTTCGGTTATAATCAGTTTGAACACAAGCCAAATAAGAGAAATCAATTATATCACAGTTCAGAATATTGCACTAAGCCTCATGACACACAAAGCATTAACAGGTTAACAATTACCCCATAATTAAATGTAGGTAACCTTGCCCCGGGTAGGAGTCTGCCTGAAACTCTTTATTAAACTCAAATATAATGCATTTGGTTACTTAGCCAGCAACACAAATGGGACGTCAACTGCCAATAGATCTATTCACTATATTCGCGCTCACCCGCAGGTGATTAATGGTGCATGATAACAGGGTCTTTTAAAATAAATAGGCAACGGTTAACTTATTGCAATAACAATCAGGAAAATACTTGTGTTCGGTTTAATAGCATGTATCTCCCCACAAGTTTGGAAAACATATAAGAAAAGTGGGACTATGAACTCACCTGAGCAGTCTGGATGGAAAAACAAAAGCTAAACAAAGTTGATAAACGTCTCCGGCTTGCAACCTGAATTGGTTATGTCAAGTTTCTCAGTAATTGTTTCTTATTATATTTATTATTCGTTTTGTTATTTGGTTTGTTGATTAAATACTTAACTGAACCAATATGTAGTTTCAAAAGTAATATTTTGTTATATTTTCTTATTTGTAAGATTTGGTTTCATCCGTTCGTTAAAAGGACACTTCGTTAATTAGTTATGATTAAAAACGTATCTTAGTTCTTAAATTCTTAAAATTAATAAGAGTATTAATAATAATAATATTAATAATATTAAAATATTAATAATATTAAATTATATTAGTATATTTACGTTTTCTACCCTAAGGTTTCTAGGGTTTACATACTTTACCCCTAAACTTTAAGAAATTGACAACTTTTATCCTTGACCTTTTATAAATTGACACTTAATACCTTTTAGTTTCAAAATATACACTTTTACCCCCTTAGGGATTCCCCGATCGCATGACAAGTCCAAAACAGAAAACTTGGTGGAGTTTTGGCAGTTTTGGTCCTTGTGTTTAATGCTTGATCATACTCGACATCCTCTTACTCAAAAACAATTTATATTTCGTGTTTTACATCGAAACCTTTTACGACTCCTTTTCTAAAATGTTTATAATTGTTTTAGAAGTGTTTTTGTAAAGTTTTAATGGCTGAATCGAACCCACGAACTCGAAAATCAAAACAGAAAGTCGTATTTTTGTTTCACTCGACACAGAAAAACACCCAACTTCTCACGCTCCGTTCTCCCTCGTTTCTCAACGAAAAACGTTGATTCTTTTTCCTATGTGTATTTCTTTTAATCTACTTTAACCATACCAAGACCTAGAATTTTAGAGGTACGTTTGATAGTCGAAATTAAAGTTCAAAACTCTATATCTGCTGTTGTTCTTTTATAAAATCTGTTCTGAATTTAAATAAAAAGACCATTTGTTTTGCGTTTTCACGACTCGAGGTCAAAAGACTTTTTGAAGGAAACGACGTTACGGACAACTTTCGTGTTTTAGGTTTTCGACGAAACGGACCAGAAAGGCCTCGTTTTGCGTCATGTTCGTCTGCTGTAACAGTGGGTATATAAAGTTTATATATAACTTAAAATCGACATAACTTTTGACTCGTTTAATCATTTTCGATGATTCCAATTGCCACGTTCTTCTAAAAATATTATCTTTAACAATATATAAGTGTCCTAGTGCCTAGAGTTCTTAAAATATCGAAAACATAATAATATAGGGTGTTTGTTTGTATTCGAACAAGAACAAAAGAAAGGAAATAATTTGGTTCTGTGGTTTCTAGGTTATGCTATGTTTTAAGGAAGGTTTATATATATTATTAGAAGTATAATAAGTATAGAAAATAATTGAAAAGGGTTGGGATCATACCTTTTGAAATAAAAGTCGATTAGAGCAAATTAGAGGCTAGGGTTTCGAAATGATCTCTACCAACGGTCTAGCCTACTCCTTGGCTTCTTTAAGGCTACTAGGATCTTATTTGAGGGCTTTGAGATCAGAGTGGGTGATGTATGTGGCTGTGTGGGTGAGTTCGAAAGGTAGTGATGGGTGTTTTAGGGTTTTCTAGGGTTCTCTATTTATAGGAAGTAATCTAGGGTTTTCTAAAGGCTTCTAGGTCTGTATTAATGAAGAAGGTGATGAGGTGGGTGGCTGTGGTTGGCGCCACATGTGGAGGAGGAGGGGGAAGATGATGTGGAAGGCTATGGTTCATACACATATGTTTTATTCTAGAAGAAGGGAGTGTTGGAAGCCTAAGGTTCAGCCATTTGGTTCTCTTAGGGTTTAAGGAATGCTAAAGATTAGTTATTTCATAGTTAGAATCAAACTAAATGGAGTAACTAGGGTTGTAGTGATCGAATGGTGCTTGAAGGGGTTGTACCATGGCTTTGTTGACTTGTAAACTAGGGTTTAGGGTAGACTTAAGGTTCCTAAGTTTAAGACTTAGTTAGAAATAATTTTTGAATCTATAAGACCTAATTTAATCCTAATCGAATTGTATATAAATAGAGAAAAATAGTTTTTGTGCTTTAGGTAGTTGTACTCTAAGCTTATAAGACTTGTACTAATGTAAGAAAAATAAGAAAAATATATTTTTAATTATTTCTAAATTTTCTATAATTTTTATGTAATTTTTATTAAGGTTTAAATACAAATAAATGAGTTTTTATGATCTTGTGCATTAAAGGGTTGTACATTGAGTTTATGGAGTTGTACATATGTTAAATAAATAAATAAATTATTTTTATAATTTATGATGTGAAAATGTTACATGAAATGTCATTTAAATAAGTATTTTTAAATGTTTATAAGATTTTTATTGTTATTTAGATGTTATGCTTAAAGGACTTGTACCTTGACTTAATTTAGTTGTACAATAATTTAGAATATGAGAAAAATGTAATTTTTATAATTTATTAAGTTATGAAAATTATATGTTAAGTTTTGTTAAGTTAAAAGTAAATAAATGAAATTTTTAGTTTATATGCATTAGATACTTGTACTTTAGGTTTAAAGACTTGTAAAAATATTTAGTGAGTTTAGAAAATATCATTTGTAAAAGTTATGCATGGAGGGTTTGTACTTTATGTTTGAAAAAAAAATATAAAAGGGATTTTTATAAAGATTTTGTAAATAAATGAATTTATGCATTAATGACTTGTACACTAGCTTAAGTAATTTGTAAACTTAATATTTTGTAAAAATATTGTATAAATAAATTAGGGTTTGTAAAATATATATAATTTCATAGTTATGTGAAATTAGGGTTTTACCGGGAGTTAAGGTTTTTATGCTTTAGGAACTTGTACATTAATCATATGATTTGTACTTTAGTATTTCTAGGGTTTTATTGTTCATAAATGTTATTATGGTAGTTTAGGGTTTTATAAAATTATCATTAGTTAAGGAATGTTCAATTTTAAATGTACATTAGCGAAATAACGTAAAGTGATAAGTGAAATCTTATAACATTTCAGATTAAAGATGTTTACTTATTTGAATACGAAATCAGTTGCAAGCACGGTTATTCGAGATGTGATCTCCGTCACATAAGATAATAGTCACAATCAAAATAAAAAAAAAAATTTACACGTAGAAAAGGATAAATATTCTAAGAGATAGTTTATTTAAATGAGGGATTTTTCACAGTGGTTACATATACTTAGATTGGTACCTCTATTGGGGTTCCTATAGTCTCTTCTACTTCTTCTGGGTAAGTCACGGGTGGTGTGTGTGCCTCAAATGATGGTAGGACTTGTGGGGTACTTGGTGGGCTTATGTTACTTACCTCATCATTCCTTGTGTCAAGATCACCTATATCCTCATCATGTGTTTTAGTAGAATCTAACCCTAACATTTTCCCTAGTATCTCAAGTGCTTCTCTAGGTATCTCAACTTCTATATCTGAATCATAAGGATCATCCTCAATATTCTGACTGCTATATTCAAATTGCCCAAAAGATTCATCATGTGTTTCTTGAGATTCATCGTCATCAATCATAAAACCTAGGTCTTTTTTATCAATGTGATCATGCTCGGCTAGATCCTCCATCACATCAAGATCACCTAAGTGTTCACCCTGTATTATGGTAGTGCCTAACCATGACATGCAGCTAGGTGGCTCAACTCTACCCTCATCCCCAAACAAACTTGTTTCATGATCCTTGAAATTTGTGGTCAACTGACTTGTGTTAATGTTTGTTGGGTTGTCAACTATATAATAATATTGGGCACAATTCTCAATAGCTTCCCATGCTTCTTCAGCATTTAATTCCCTAAGATCCCTGCCGGCAAAATGGTAAATGTCCCTTTGGGCATGTCGGTCGACATGATTGTAAAAGATTTGAGTTAGGGACCAAAAATCGAAGTTATGATGAGGGACTTTTTGGAGTAAATATTTAAAACGAGTCCATGCATCATAGAGAGGTTCATCTTTATGTTGTTTAAACATCAAGATGTCATATGGAGTGGGTGAATTACGTGGTTGGTAGTATGGTGGATTCGCGTTCTCCATAATGGTGAACGGAAGACTCAATGGAAATTACGAACAAACACACAAAGAAAAAGATAGACTAAAGAAAACCTAGAAAAATAAAATAAAAATCTCACTAGAAAGGAATCTAGTGACTAGACCTAATAAAATAAAAATTCAACCTAAACAATAACTATTCCCCGGCAACGGCGCCAAAAACTTGATGCGAGGTTTTGCGACCTTACAACAGGTTTTACCTCTCGAGGGATCTCAAGAGGCTTGCAATCCCCACTAGGCAGTGTACCTGACCGATGTAGTATAGTGTAGTGGCAAGTACCGGGGGATTGATCGTTCTCTAGGGGAATAGTGTCGTTAGGATTGAAAAACTACTCTAATAGGTCTAAGGGTGAGGGAAGATTCTTTTTGTATTTTTTATATTTTTATAAAAGCAAGTAAAATCTCGGGTTTGAAGGAGTGGGCGGAATTAGTTGCTAGTCAACATACCCAAATAACTACAATTGCAAATAAAATAAAATAACTGAAAATAAAAAGGTTGTGGAACTTATATGGAGAGAAATGTGTTTACTTAGATTTCCTTACTCCCTAACTATCTTTTACCGGTTGATTAGTGTGTATTAATTGCGTGGATGACGGGTGTATTCCTTAATACCAATCGTGGGGTGGCGTACGTACTTCCCCAACTCTATAAGCTCCTACTTCACTCCTATGTCGAGCCGGCTAAGAAGCTCCTAACATGGGATCACTAGAATTCGCTCATGCATTAAATACAACCATAAAAACCTTAGTACGCATTGGTTCATGTTTCTTAAGACGTTCAAGCAAGTTACCGTATAGGAGGTTAGCCAGTTTTCTTAAGCCTAACATCGATAAACAATCATCCAATACAATTAATAACACACCAACAACCAATAATCAATAGTTAGGTTTCATTAGATCTAAGCAAACACAAGATAAATCTAGCCTAGCATGTTAAATAAAAGACAAGAACAAGATATAATCAAACAACACATAGACATATTGAATGATTAATTGATTACTTATCTTCAATTGAACATGGGAGATCCAAGGGTATAAAACCCTTAAAAGTAGCAGAAAAATCGTCTTAGGGTTTCTCCTCACAAAGTTGCACACTAATGACTAAAAATTATGAAAGTATATATAGGAAAACAGATCTGACAGCGTCACGTTATAGAGCGTGACACCGTCACCTCGCCGCGGTTAGGGTTTCTTGATGGCCTTCTTGACGCCGTCCCTCTTTAATCCTCCAAAATCCGTTCTGGCCTATCAGAAGCTGACGCCGTCAAGGTTAAGGGTGACGCCGTCACTCTTTAATCCTGATGGCCATCTCTCTTTGTCTTAGCACGAGACGGTCTTGATCACCTTAAAGGGTGACGCCGTCAGACTTCCTTTGTAAAACTTTCTGGCGCGTCACGTGTATTTGTCATATCCACCTCTTTTGCCAAGCCATGACGCCGTCAGGAGCAATCCTTGATGCCGTCACGTGTACTTTTCCAGCAGCTTTGGCATTTTGTCGAATTCTTCACTTTTATGCTCCAAAAACGTCCAAAATGCTTCCTTTTCCAGATTTCTTCTCCAAAGTACCTAAAATGACAAAAGGAACGATTTAGGGCAATATTTGATCAAATAAATATGATTTAGGGCTTAAATGACCCCCTAAAAGTGGTACACTTTTCGCTTCATCACCGAGCTTTAGTATATTAAATAATAGATACTCAGTGACCAATAATAAATTCAAATAAATAGTCTAGCCCATATACTATTTGTTTGATACTTGGCCCATGTCATAACCCTAATTAAGAGGAGCTATAAATAACAACCCCAATATATGCAACCACCTAATTCCACGCCTCTAAATAACCAAAAAAACGCAGTCGTTCAAAGTTTCAAACCCACAGCCATGCTTCTCATCTCATTTAACCAACCAATCTAAACATAAACAAAACCCTTTGCCTCCTTTCTGATACAATCCGAACACAATCAAACAAACCACAACGCGTTTAATGCTTCAGTTTGGCTTCAAGATCTTCTATAGATCTAAGGTAGGGTATTGCATGTTTTTGTTTTCGAGTTTCTTTTAACGAAATAAAGAATTAATTAAACAGCCTTGTTTTTGTTCGTTCTTTAATACTGTACTTCGAATAACAAAAGAAGGAGCTATGCTCTTCATAGATCGATGATGGGTTTAGTTCTAACATTCAAGATCTATAAAGATCTGTAAATATGTAGAACAAACTGAGATCCTTTTAAGTCATTTCTGTTTGGTTCGAGGCTTGTGTGTGTCTTTAATTTATTTGTGGTTGTTGTTTGGTGATGGGATTTGGTGTTGTTTGATTTCGGTTTGTTCTAATAAAAGATTAAAAGCAAGCAATTACAAAGAAGAAGTTGTTTCAGTAACGTAATCCTAACCACATCCTTGCCTCCTTGGAAAATCATACTAAAAAACGTGTTGAAATAAAATGTTTTTTCATCAATAGCAACAAGTTTTAATGTTTTACTTGACGAAATTTGGTTAAGTAAACTGAAGGATAACATGTCACATCTGAAAGAGGTTGATTTATTAACAAATTAAGTCACACTGATTAGATTCAAATATGTATACTAACGAGCTCAATAATGAGCTCCAGATAAACGAGATCGAACACGTAAGCCAAGCAGCTTTTTATATGCACATCACAAACGAGCCAAGCCCGAGCTGAGCTCGAGCCTTATATATCATACCACGAGCCGAGCTCGAGCTCAAGTCTTAAGGCTCGAACCGAGCCGAGCTCGAGCTCGAGCTTTCTAAAATATAAACGAGCCGAGCTCGAGCTCTGCCAGGCTCGGGCTCGGTTCGGCTCGTTTCCACCCCTAATCAGGATGTTCTTGAATCTTGGTTCTCAGGTCATTGCAGAACCTCACATTGGCAGGACTCTGGATTGGGGAGGCCATCATGAGGAAACCAAGCATGGCTTTGATTCCAGCCTGATCAATATCACTCCATCGTTGGAAGGCTGGGTCTCCAAACTCATCAGTGAAGAAGAGACCCCTTTTAGGTTGTTCAATGGCCAAGTTGTTCACGAATGTAACTCCTTCAAGGAGGGCTCTGTTGCATTCAAGGCCATGAACTCTGATCTTAGGCTCAGACTCAATTTGCTTCCTCTTTCTTCTAGAGGACTGAGTGGGAGCAGGCTGAGTGGCTGGAGCTGGGAGTAAAGAGGGAATACCAAGTTCAGTGGGTATTTCTGTCAGTTTTTCATATGTTTGCTTCAGGGCTTTCATCAGGATTGTAACAACAACGTTTGACTTTTTGTGTATGATTGGACCCAATTCATCCAATTCAGTGATCCCAAAGTCAGAGAATTTAAAGGGATCATGAATTTCAAAGTTTCTCTTGTCAGGACCTCTGAAGACACTGATGATAGCAGGCTTGGTGTTCTGATGAATCTTTACATCAGTGATTGGTTCAGGTCTCAGTCTGCTTGTCATAACCCATTGGTACTTCTCAATTCTCTTTCTCCTTATCTCCTCATTCCTTTTCAACCTCTCTTCTCTTTTCTTCCTGAAAGCAGCCATCTCAGCATCCTGAGCTTTCACAAAGCTCTGTCTGCCTTTCCTTTCAGCAAGGTCTTTTGGCTCAATTCCAAGTTTCTCAGCCTCTTCTCTGACCACCTGGATGAGGGCAGACTTGTTCTGCCTTTCTTCCTCAGCAGCTTTCTTCAACATCTCTTCCTTCTCCATGTTAGCCTGAATTTCAGCCTCAGTGAGAAGTTGCATCACTCCATTGACCTCATAAAGGACCTTGATTGGTTCATCAGGGTCAGGCCTTCTTTCAGAGGAAGCAGGCACCAATATTGTAGACTCAAGCTCAGTAGTGGTGAGAATACCTTTGCCTTTGTCTTGGCAAGATGATGATGAGGTTGTTTCAGGAATCTCCCCCTCAGTGTGATAAGGAGGTTTTTCTTCAGTGACTTTCTCCCCCTCAACTGTTGCTGGAGCCACGGTGATAGCAAGAGTTGGAGTGCCCACTGAAGTTGAAGGAGCAGCCTGACCTTTGAAAGCCTGATAAATCTCAGTCATCATTGACTTGATGTCTGAGGTGTCCTGCTGAAGAGTTGAGACCTTAGCCTCAAGAGATGCCTGAGAAGCCTCTATTGCAGTCATCCTAGGCCCAAGATTCCAGGCCAAGGAATTTGAAGACTTAGCCCAAGATGCCAAGTGTGCTCCATAAGTACCAGAGAAGACTTGATGGAGTCCACTGAAGAGCTGAGATCCTGAAGGTTAGAGGATTTCAGCATGTTGACAACCTCAGTTAACTGAGTTGATTGTTACTGAAAAGTCTCAGAAGCCTGAAGAATTTTCTTGTTGAGCTCAGGGTCATCTTTCACTGACTCTTGAATAGTTGCAACGCTCTTGGTGATGCTTGAGAGGGAGGCGTTGAACATTTTAAGATTCTGATCAAGAGTTGTCAAGTTGTAGGAAATCCCTGACTGTTGCTCATTTACTTCTTCACGATAAGCCTCAACAGATTCCATCAGGTTGACATAGTGAACTGCAGCTTCACAATGTTGGTCAAAGAGTTCATCAGTTAGCCCAGAGAAGAGTGCATTGTTGGCCTTCTGCAAGAACTTGACTAGTTGTCTTTCAGTAAGAGGAAGAATGTTGTCATACTTCCTGAAATTTGCTGGGCAGGATGATTTAGATTCCGAAGAATGATCAGCCTGAGAAGCTGATTCTTCACCTTGTGGTGGAGAAGACTGATGCGATTGTTCAGTGGGTTGAGCATCAGTCTCCATATCATCACCTGCCTCAAATACTTCTTCCTCACTTTCAAGAGTGAGCTCTTCATCAAATAAAAGAGCAGCCTGAAAATCCGCCATGGACTGAATCTGCAACTGGGTTTGGCCAGGTCCTGACCCCGTCATAATAACTGAGTGGGTTTGCTCAGCCTGACGTTTGGGGTCAGTTCCCGAGAGAAGGGATCCGCCTGGAGGGGTTGTGGGTTCCGTATAAGCGGGTGGTTTTAATCCCTCTGAGTCTTTGTCCCCCTTAGCGCCTTCAAGTACTGATGGGTGTTTTCCAGTACTATCATGAGGCACAGATTGTGATTGTTGGTGGTCCCCCTTCCCATCAGGGTTGTACTGCCCTTTTGGGGATTTAGGGTCCTTGACTCCCTGAGACTCAGAGTGTGATTTCTCAGAGCCGTGAAAGGGATGTGATTGGGTGTGGGTCCCCTTCCCAGTTGAGTAGTGCTGCCCAACCGAGGATTCAGGACCCTTTTCTCCCTCAGGCCCTGATTGTGATTTGTCAGTGCCTTCATCGGGATGTGAGAGGTTGAAGGTTCCTGACCCTACCAACTTGTGTATGTCAGTAGAGCCATGAGGAAACTGGGGTTTGCCCGATGACACTGAGGATGATTTATCAATGACCTCCGTTGGCGTTTGTTTTAGGGTCAAGAGGGTCTCAATGATGGGTGTCTCTGAGGTCTTGGCCATTATTTCCCCTTCTGAGGGTTCTGAGGCAGAAGATCCAAGGGCGAGTGATTTGGGTTTAACCACCTTCTTGGTCCCTGCCTTCTTTTTCTTCTTCTCCTGCTTTTCAGGAGAAGGAATGGGTGAGACAGCTTTGTCACCCTGAATGACTACCAGCATGTAGTTGGTCAGGGCGACTGGTTGTACCTCTGTTATGCCACTGGAATAATTGGCCTTGTGTAGGACGTCAGGTTTAGAACCTTGAGCGTCAGGCCTAATATAGTCAGGGCCAAGTAAGTCCTGAAGCACACAGGAAATAAACCTAGGGTAAGACAAGTGTCTTTGCCTAGATTTCCCTGAGAGCTTGGCAACGAGGTCTCGGAATATAATTCCTCCGATGTCAATTTTTCTACCCTCCAGGAGACTGAACACCATCAATTGTTGTGATGAGTTCAACTGCTCCGTGGAGGATTTGTTACCTCCAAGGACCTAAATGACAAAAGTCATTAGGATCCTCCAGATAGGTGGGAACCAAGTTTTAATTATTGGTGCCTTCGCCAATAATGAACCTGAGGCCACTTCAGGTTGTTTGGGGTCATGTGGCCCTAGAAAAAGCAATTCTGCTTTAACTTCTTGGTCAGTGGGGTTGGGGGCAAAATTCTCAGCGAAATCAAGACCAGTGGCCTTGATGAAGGTAGAGTAATCAAGGGAGAGGGTCCTTCTCCCATTCATCACTGAGAAAGTGATAATAGAGTCTTTGGTGTCCTCATGGCTAGTTGCCACTGTTGTACACCAAAATTCCCTCAAGTAGTCATGGTATATGATTGAGGGGGTCTTTTTAAATGCCGTAGCAAGAAAGCAGTTTTGTAGATACTTAACTACATTCTTGTACGCCCAAAACTTTTGGGGATAGGCAAAATTACCTACCACATTGTTCTTGGTCATGTCTACGCCCTCCATGAGGAATTCCACATTTGGGGCGTATGTAATAGCATTAGAAGAAGCCATTTTGTTGGGTAAGTCAAGGTAACAAAGATGGTTGGGGTTTCTAAAAGCTAAGAACACACACACAAAATTTTGTTTCAAAAGAAAAAGGGGCAAGAATTTGCTTAGAATTTTCTAAAAAACGTGTGTGTGCTTTTTGTTTGGGGGGTATTTATAGGGAAGTGAAGTGGAGGGTATTTTAGGCATTTAGCGGTTTAATATCCCAAAAGATATTTTTTGAAAACCGTTTTGAATAAACCTTTTGGGATCCGCATTAAATGCTAAACCACTCCACTATCCCTGTTTTGCGCAACTGTCAAGGCAAACAGTTGTGCCGTCTGCAAAAAGTAAAACTTGCAGAGTTGAGTCATCACATATCTGTTATGTGATTGGAGAGACATTAAATGCCAAGTGGGAATGTGGTGGCCCATAAGGTGCATGCCAGAAAGGCAAAAGAACAAATATTCTTATATTAAATAAGAATTCAGTTACCAACCTTGGACATTTACTAACTAGATACTTAGAGCATTTAAGTTAGCATTGAATGTCATCTTAGGGCCCTGAATGATTCTTCATTCAGTGAACCAGCTTGTTCAGGACTTGGGTTTAGTTCTTGATGGTTCAAGGGTTCAGGAACTTGGGTTTTGCTGGTCCACAAATTGTATATGGATCACTAAGTAGTCTTAAACACCTAGTAGATGGTTAGGATAAATCCGAACCAATCTAAGTGAGAAACCCTAGGTGATTGTTATTGTTAATGCGGAATCTTAACAAGAACAATGAAGAACACACAGGAATATCACTAACTTCGTATATTGATTATAATCACAATAGTGAACTCGTACAACTCACACACTTTGCTAACAATCTTTAGGGATCCTTTTATAACACAAGGAAAACCTAATACTAACCGACTCAGAAGATATACACAAATCTTCTATAAAGATACTTACACGTTTTGTATCTTTTCCTAACTTATCTCTAACAGACTTTCCTAACTTCACGACCAGACTTAACTTTATAAGTCAACCAGACTTAAACATACTACCAGACTTAACTTAGCATTACCAGACCTAATTACAAAGACAGACCTAACTCTGACATACTACCAGACCTAAGTTGTCTTCTCTTGATTCGTATCATAATTCCCAACAATCCTCCCCTAACTTGATCTTCATGCTTCATGAACTTCAAGTTCTTCTGATTAAGCCTTCTGAGGATTGAATCTTGAACACTTTGAACTGTATTTAGGTCTTGTTCCTTTCTAGCAGCTTGAATCTTGATAAGCTCTTCTGGTATGGTCTTTGCAGCAACAATGACTATATGTACATCAAATTCATTTAAGTTTCAGACTATTCTCATCACTTCCAAATGTGTTACCATTTGTGAGAGGTGAATCATTGAAAATGTAATGGATTTGAAATCTCTTTACCAATAGCCATTACCACTGGAGTAGCCAATGTTTTGGTGTGTAAGACCATGGTACATTAATAACCATATGATTTTTAGCAAATCATCAGCTTATCAACGGATTTGTTAAGTCTTTACCAAAAGCCGTTTGCTTCTGGACTAGTCAATTCTTTGATGGAAAAGCACCTCATCATGGTGAATTGATTACCATTTATGGTTTTCCACAGCCTTTACCACAAGCCATAACCTTGTGGGCTAGCCAACTCTTCACTTATCTTAGATATGGTGAGTTGAATACCATACAATTTTTGGCAAATTGTCAGCCATAAATGGATTTGAGCAATCTTTACCTGTTAGCCGTTTGCTCAGGATTAGCCAGTCCTTGTGTTGATGAGACAAGGTGGACTGATAACCTTTTGATGTGTTAGTGCAAAGCACCTCCACCAAGTGAGAAGTTCCAATAGTCTCACTCAACAACTTAAGAAAATTCTTTCAAACACCCTTAAGCTACATCCTTCAAAGACTGCCTCTTAATTAAATCCAATAACATCTCATATCCTTCATCCTTTTTACTAGTATACAACTTTTTGCTCATCATTTCCTTGCAAACACTTGATGATAAAGGATATTCTACTTCTGCAAGCATATAAATATCAACATTCTTTAATGAAACACAATGTACCTTGCAGGTATGAAAATATCTCCAGCTGACAATATTTTGCTCTTCAGGAAGTTTCCACACTATATCTGACTCAGTTGGTGGCTCAAACATCACCTTCAAATTACACCAAAGACTCTTTCAAATTCATCTTCAGGTGGATGATCTCCATATTTAATGTTCACCAACTGATAAAGTTCCTGTAGATCCTCCCTATTCACATCATTTAGAATTCCAGCAAAATTCATATAAACAATGTCAGAATTATTCTCCCTTATTATTTGATATGCAGCCCTTTCACCTGTCATGATTAGTTGATACTTGACAACCTTAGTTGGTTCCTTTGTGCTTTCAATAGTCCCCATGGTGGCTCCTTCAGATGAAGGTTCTTCCTCTAATTCTTCTTCAACAACCACTTTCTTGGATTTACTTTTTCTTTCCAAACCTTTTCTTCTTTGAAACACAATAGGCTTTATTCCTTCAGCTTGCACTTCTCTTGTTGACTTTTCAACTTCAGGTTGTATATCAATCATTTTATCAGGTTCAATGACCAGTTCAGTCTCTTTAGTCTTTCTTCCCTGAAAACAATATTTCTGCACATCATCAAAATCAATAGCTTTATAACCTTGATCTCTTTCAAATGCCTTGAGATATGCTACTTGAATTTCCTCATATGACTTCCCTTTCATCTGTTCCAAAGATAGATGCATTTGATTCTTAAGATACATCTTCATATCATGTTTCTTTTCTGCCATAGACATCTTCTTGGGAATCTTTGATTTCTTCTGAAGCTTGAACTTTTCTAAGAATCCACCCAATGTATCATCATTATTTCTTGCATTTATGAAGTCAGCTAACTGTTTGGCTTGATCATCAGCAGTTAAACCTTCAATAGTTAGAAGCTCCTCATACTTTGCTCTTACTTCATCATCAACATTGAGCAGCTTTGTAAATTCATCAGATTCTTCAGCCAATTGTCTTGCATAAACTGCATCTAACATCTTTTGTCTTTCTTCTTCAGCAATATCTTGTGCCTTAATCCTCTCAATTGCAGCCTCAGATGCTAGTTCTTCTCTTGTTTTCCTTTTAGACTTCTTTGGCAATGAAGTTTCATCCACAACCTGCTTTCCCTTTCTTAGTGCAGATTGTTGCTCTTCAGTACCAGAACTAAGTTCATTACCAGACTTTCCTTCACCAGACTTTTCATCAGATATTGTCCCAAACTTTTCAATCTCTTCATCAACAGACAAAATTAACCTTCTTCTTTTCCTATCCTGTTTAATTTTGCCCATTGATTGAGCCAAAGTCTCTGCAACTTCCAGTGTCTCTGGGCTGATGGTGGTGACATTATCTTGAACTAGAGGTTCTTGAACTGGTGTTTGAAGAATATTTTCTTGTTCTTGTTCTTGCTCCAAATTCCTCCCCTGTTTGGAAGAATTTTCGGCTTCACCTTCCTCATCATCAAAGGAAACACCCTTTTTCTTCATTGCCACTCCCATTTTCTTTACTTTCTTCACCAAAGTCACATAAGCTTTTCTGAGTGCCTCATTAGACTTTTCCAAAATGGCAATCTTCTTTTGGAGTTGAGGAACTATGATAAGAAGATTTTCCATAGTTATGGGTGCAGGTCCCTCCTCCCTTGCAGGACTTGGAACATTTGGGTGTGGGATAGGTGAAGGTTGTGGGATAGGTGAAGGTAATCTTGCAGCAGATGGTGAGGAATCTGGTTGAGATGATGGAGTTTGGGTAGGTGTAGGTGTAGCAGACCTAGATGATGCTTGGTCTTGTTCCTCATCAGGGTGCACTTGTGCAGCTCCAGAAGTACCTGCATTGTTAGTACCAAGCATAGCAGCAAGCAAAGGTTTGTCTGTCCCTTGAAAACCCCTTTTTATATTTGCAAAAAGTTTGGGAGTAAAGGCCACACAGATGTAAGGCACTTTATCCTTAGTTTCATAATTCAAGATCATTTGCAAAAATCGTGGATACATTAAAAATTTTGGGTCCTTAGCATTTTTCACCATTCCTTCAAAAATTAGTTTTGAAAAGTTAAATTTCCTTCCAAGTGATAAACAGACGAATGCAGAAGCAATTCTGCTTCCAAATTGATCCCATCCACCACTCTTGGGACTTAAGCTCTGAAGTAAATGATGTACTAAAAATCTCCACTGAGGTGTAAAATAACTTTTCCAAAATGTAAAACTTCCATCAGTGGGGTATCCAATGGTATTCAAACCCTCCAAAATATCATCACTAGGCAAATCAAATTCTCCTAAAGCATCATCCAATTGGAGACTTTCCCTAATGGATGCTTCAGTAATGGTAAAGCCATTTTTATCTATAATTGCCCTTAAACATGGGGTCCCATCATCAAGAGTCTCAGAGGTAACCGACCCCCAGAACTGCTTGACAAGGGACTGATAAATAGTAGGATTATGAATTAATGAATAACAAATGTAAGAACCTTTTAGGAAATCCACAATCCTCTCGAAACCTGCACTTTGATCTGGCTTCTTCAAGAAACCAACTTGATTATGCTTGTCCACAAACTTGAGGTTAGCTATAGATGAGTAAATGATTTAGGTCTGGTTGATTAGAAGGGTAGGGTTTTTGAAAATATTTGCGTAGATACAGAGTCGTGAAAAATAAAGATGATTTAAATTTGGAAGCAAATAAAGAATAAAAGGAGATAAAATATATCAAATTTCAATCTTATATACTTCATAAATATCTCTTTTTACCGAAAATAGTGCAACGGTAATATTTTAGATAAATCTTTATTATTCTGACCAGATCTAACGGTCAAAAATATAACACTACCCGACCTAAATGGTCAACCAGGCCGAATCATAAACTTACCAGACCTAACCAAGAGAGTGGACTTACACACTGAATATAACGAATGCAAGGCGTTACATCATCTCATTCCAATCTTTTCTGCAAGAATTAGTTTAAACAACAAGAAAAAGGAGACAAAATCCAATCTTTGCAAAACACACAAGCTACCAGATTTAACACTTAAGTTTACCCGATTTAAAAAAATTTGTAAAACTTGTACATTTACCTCCCCTTAAATGCACATTACCTCCCCTTAAGTGTAAACCCCCCCCCCCTTTTTTTTTTTTTTTTTTTTTTTTTTTTTTTCAAACAAAGATACTTAACCAAAAATAAGAACTGTGGTCAACTTTCCAAAAATACAATTAATAACTCTTTCCCTGCAAGTATTAACCCATACACCAACCGAGCATTAAATGACATTAAACCTTGATTTTCCCTATAAAACCACCCATTGTTTTATCACAAAACCATCACAAACCAAAAGAAAAACCTTATAAGCATAATGGATCCAATCATAGAGATTTCATCCGAGTCTTCTTGGGATCCAAATGGCTCATCTTCTGATACATCATCAGGAGGATGGGGTGGATACTTCCCACCAGGGTATTCATCAATCACAAGAAACAAGACATTAAGAGAGTCAACTCTTTTCATTCTTTTTTCATGGAAGTCACAATCTCTTATTAAATGACTTAAACTTCCACACACAAAGCATCTTTTAGGAGCATAAGTATAACTACTCCTACTTTCTCTGTGAACACTATTGCTTCTAGGTGACTCACTCATTTTAACAGATTCCCTAGGAGTTTTTATGTGATTAACACAACTAGGTTTGACTGTTTTAGCCTTTGGTTAAGTCACTACAGGTTTAGTAACAACAGGTTCACACTTCTTAATAACCTTAGGTTCAGGATTCTCTTTTACCTCACTTTTTGACTCAGACTTAGAGTGATCAGAGGAACCATCAATAGATCCTTCAGAGTCATTGGATTGACAAGAAGAATATCTACTGGATTTGTCCTCTGAGGTGGTTGGTTCAGGCACTTGAGGACCTTTCTTACCATACACAAAGAGTGAATCATCCAACTCTTCTTTTTTAAGAGGAGTATAGTCATCACTCAAAGGTGGTGGTACTCCCTTAAAGTCACCAGTCTTAACAAACCTATTATACAAAGGCTTATCAGTATAGTCCTCTTCTTTATTCTTAAATATAGCCTTATTCTCATTTTCCTCATATCCTAAGCCACATTTTTTATTTGACTTAATTTGAGAATCCCAACACTTAAACAAGTTATTATTTGAATTGTTCCACTGATCTACCCTTTTTCTCAACTCATCGCTCTCCTTCTAAATTTTAAGGCCCAACTGTCTATACCTTTTAAGTTTTTCATCTTGTTCATATATTTTATTAGCTTGAAAGTATAGTTTTTCATTTAAAGCAGCATGTTGGTTTTGAAGGGTGACCTTTTGTGCCTCTAATGTTTTTACAGCATTTTTATGTGCTAATAGATTTACTTCTAGGTCACCTATTTGTTCTAGCTGCTCATCACACAAAGCCTTAACATGATTATAAGAGTCAGTGCATAATTTAGAGCATAATGATACCTCATTACCAATGGCCATGAGAGCATGATCAGACTCCTCATTCACTCTTGGATGTTCACCCCAGTTGACTCCTCCAGCTTCCATTGTCAGCAGGCTCATCTGATTCTTTTCCATCTTCCCATCATCATCTCTTTTCCCATCAGCAGGCTTCTTCTCTAGACAATCTCTTGAAAAATGTCCATGCTTGTGACAGTTGTAGCATTCAACTGTCCTCTTAGTGTATCCCACTGGTGATTTGTTGTTGAAGTTGATGGTCCTTCCATATTGCTTCTGAAATCGTTTGACCCTTAAAGCAACCATGGCAATGTGCCATTTTATGTCCATCTCCTCAACTTCAGCATCATTAATCTGTTCTAGGTCTTCACTAATAAAGCTTTCATCTTCCGTTTGGTTGGCAAAGAAAGAATGTATAACCTCATCAGTGAAGCTTGAAGCAGACCTTTCACTTGAAGGAGTTTCATAGATACCAGACCTAACACTACCAGATTTAACCTTGTAGGTACTGCTTTTGTTTTGTGACACAAAAGCAACATTTGATGAACTGGTTGAAGCCTGAGTGTTGTTACTTATGTCCCTTTCAAACATCCTAAGATTATTGTATAGGTCATCAGGTGTCATTGAATCTACTTCCTCCTTAATCCTCATCGCCACAGATACATTGCCCCATTCTGATGGTAAAGATCTAAGGAACTTGTGGTTTGCATCCTCATTTGAAACTGCTGCACCATGAACTTCCAGTTGTGTTAACAGATGTTGAAATCTGTCATAGCCCTTCTCCAAACCTTCAGTCTTTGAAACACTGAATGTCTCAAATTGCTGTTTAAGAACAGCCTTTTGCATCTTCTTGGAGTTTGCATTGCCTCCAAATCGTTTCTTGATAGCCTCCCACATCTCCTTAGCATCAAGGATGCCATGAAACCTTTGTAGATGCTCCTTAGGAATAGCCATAAGAAGCAAGGTTCTGGCCTTCTTTTCCTTTTCCACAGCCCTAATCTCCTTAGCAGATACGGGTGGCATTATTCTGATCTGCCCATCATTCCCTTGTGAAATTCTTTTCTTAGAATTTCCCTTTTGAATAACCTTCCATACATCACTATCAATGTACTCCAAATAGTGTTCCATCTCCATGGCCCAAATATCATACTCTTCTCTTTTCACTAATGGAAGCTTTATGTTTGAGATTGTGGTTGTGGAAGGGATGGGTTGTTGTTGTGTTTGGGAGTTACTGGTTTCGGTTTTTCCTTCATCTTCATGGTTTGACTTCTCATCCTCACTGTTATGGATTGAGAAAGTTTTAGGCTTATCGAATTCAAACATTGTGTAGGGTGATTTGAGTGAGAATTAGGTTTTAGTGTTCTTCAAATTCAGAGTCTCTCGCCTTAGCTCTGATACCACTTGTTGGTCCACAAATTGTATATGGATCACTAAGTAGTCTTAAACACCTAGTAGATGGTTAGGATAAATCCGAACCAATCTAAGTGAGAAACCCTAGGTGATTGTTATTGTTAATGCGGAATCTTAACAAGAACAATGAAGAACACACAGGAATATCACTAACTTCGTATATTGATTATAATCACAATAGTGAACTCGTACAACTCACACACTTTGCTAACAATCTTTAGGGATCCTTTTATAACACAAGGAAAACCTAATACTAACCGACTCAGAAGATATACACAAATCTTCTATAAAGATACTTACACGTTTTGTATCTTTTCCTAACTTATCTCTAACAGACTTTCCTAACTTCACGACCAGACTTAACTTTATAAGTCAACCAGACTTAAACATACTACCAGACTTAACTTAGCATTACCAGACCTAATTACAAAGACAGACCTAACTCTGACATACTACCAGACCTAAGTTGTCTTCTCTTGATTCGTATCATAATTCCCAACAGGTTTAATTCCTGAGGTTCAAGGGTTCAGGAACTTGGGTTTAGTTCATGAGGTTCAGTGATCCTTTTTCACTGAGGAGCACATTGAGTCAGGGACCTGGGTTTTTCAGAATTTACACTTGGTTTGATGGATTTAATCAGTGGACTGAATATCAAAATCCAACATTCCTAATTCAGCTTTCAGTCGTGTGAAAGTTGGTTCATCCAATGGTTTGGTGAATATATCAGCTAGCTGATATTCAGTAGGAATGAAGTGTAATTCAATGTCACCATTCATGACATGGTCCCTGATGAAATGATATCTAATATCAATTTTGTTCTTTAATGAAGAACATGATTGTTTGAGATGGCAATTGCACTTGTGTTATCACAAAAGATGGGAACCATCTTGTACTGAATTCCATAGTCACTGAGTTGACTTTTCATCCAGAGTGCATTTGCACAACAACTTGCAGCTGCAACATATTCAGCTTCAGCTGAGGACATGGCAACTGATTGTTGCTTCTTAGCACTCCAACAGACTACTTTCCCACCAAGGATTTGGAAGGAGCCTGAAGTACTTTTTTCTGTCCATGTTGCATCCAGAATAGTCAGAGTCTGAGTATCCTTTGAGATCAAAGCCTGAACATTTTGGATAGTATAATACAAGGTTTGGAGTACCTTTCAGGTACCTAAGTATCCTTTTCATAGCTGTGAGATGAGATTCTCTTGGGTCAGATTGATATCTGGCACATAAGCACACTGAGAATTGGATGTCAGGCCTTGATGCAAGTAGATACATCAGTGATCCTATCATTCCTCTGAAGAGAGTTTGATTCACTGGTTTACCAGTAAGGTCAGGACCAAGGTTGTTTGGTGGTACCATGGGAGTTTTGACTGAGGCGCAGTCACTGAGCTCATACTTCTTAAGTAGGCTCCTGACATACTTATCTTGACTGATAGAGGTTCCTTTATCAGTCTGCTTGATTTGCAGTCCAAGGAAGTAAGTCAGTTCTCCGATCATGCTCATTTCAAATTTCTTTGCCATCAGTTTTTCAAACTGTTTGCAAAGTTTATAACTTGTTGAGCCAAAGATGATGTCATCAACATATACTTGTACAAGTATGACATCATTATTTATCCTATAGATAAACAATGTGTTGTCTATCTTGCCTCTGACAAATTTGTTTTGGATTAGGAAGGCTGAGAGAGTTTCATACCATGCCCTGGAGCTTGTTTTAGTCCATAAAGGGCTTTATTAAGCTTGCAGACATAGTTAGGAAACTCATGGCTTTCAAATCCAGGAGGTTGCTGAACATAAACTTCTTCTTTCAGTGACCCATTTAAGAATGCACTTTTAACATCCATTTGGTATACCTTGAAGTTCATGTAGGTTGCAAAAGCAAGGAAGATCCTGATGGCTTCCATCCTTGCTACTGGTGCAAATGTTTCTTCATAGTCAATGCCTTCTTGTTGATTATAGCCTTTGGCTACAAGTCTGGCTTTGTTTTTAATGACTATGCCATTTTCATCAGATTTGTTTTTGAATACCCATTTCATGCCAATGACTGAAACATCTTCAGGACACTTGACCAAGGTCATTACCTTGTTTCTGTCAAATTGTTCCAGTTCATCATGCATGGCCTGAACCCAACTTGGATGATTAAGTGCTTCCTTGACACTTTTGGGTTCAATTGTGGAGATGAAGTCCACAAATAGGCATTCATTGGCTGAGGCTGCTCTCAGTTGTGCAGCCATGCTTCTAGTGAGTACTTTGTACAGACTGAATGATTTCATCAGTACTTCTTTGTGCTTCAACAAACTCAGTGATGGTTGGGTAAGGAAGGTTGTGGGGAATGATGTAATAGGAGATGTCAGCATTTGCTTGGTACTGAGTGGAAGGACCATTTTCAGGATGATGTTCATCAGGAGGGTATCTTGATGATTCATCAATACCTATCTCTTCCACTGAGGTGTTAGAGACACTGATTGCATCAGTGCTCTCATCAAAGGTAACATGGAATGTTTCCTCAGTATGCTGTCTCCTAGTGTTGAACACCCTGAAGGCCTTTGAGACAAGTGAGTATCCTAGGAAGTATCCATCATCAGCTTTGGCATCAAATTTTCCTAAGTGATCCTTGTGATTATGAATAAACACAGGACACCCAAAGACATGAAAGTAGCTGATGTCAGGGATCCTTCCCTTGAATAACTCATAAGGAGTTTTGCTATGTCTATTGACAATGATGGATCTGTTTTGTGTATAACAGGCAGTTTTGACTGCTTCAGTCCAAAAGTGTTTGGAAAGGACTGATCCATTTAGCATTGTCCTGGCTGCTTCAATGAGTGTTCTATTTTTTCTTTCAGCCACACCATTTTGTTCAGGTGTGTAAGGAGAGGAAAAGTTTTGGGAAATTCCTTTCTCACCACAGAAACATTCAAGTTCATAGTTTTTGAACTCTGTTCCATTGTCAGTCCTAATCTGTTTGACTTTGATGTTATTTTGATTTTCAATGTTCCTGACAAAGGACATAATTGTTTCAGCTGCCTGACTCTTTTTGATCAGGAAGTACACCCAAGTGTATCTTTAGTATTCATCCACAATTACCATAGTATACTTCTCATGGTTAATGGATCTAGGACTGATGGGCCCAAAGAGATCCATATGGAGAAGATGAAGGCAGTTCCTGATGGAAAAGTTTGTTTTGGTTTTAAAGGATGCTCTATGATGTTTTCCTTTTTTACAGGCAGAGCATGGTTTATCCTTTGAAAACCCAAGTGATGGTAAGCCAAGGACCTTGTTTTGTTTCACAAGATTGTTTATGTTTTTGAAGTTCAGGTAGGAGAGTCTCTTATGCCAAAGCCAGTTGAGAGTTTCAGTGGCCTTAGTAAAGAGACAAGTTCCATTCTGAGTTAGACTGGACATGTATAACACATAAACATCTTGTCTTCTTGGTGCAATAAGGACCACTTCCTTATTAGCATTGAAGATAATTCCTTGCTTATCATCAAACTGAACTATGTATTTTGCATCACATAGTTGACTAACACTGATCAAATTTTACTTAAGGCCATTTACATAAGCTATCCTAGTAAAGACTATACCATTACAGTTTACTGAACCATAACCTTTAGTGAGACATGATGAGTTATCAGCAAATATCACCTTGGGTCCTGATTCTTTTACAAATTTGTGCAGATATTCTTTCACACCAGTCATGCTCCTTGAACATCCACTATCTAGATGCCAAACAGGTTCCCTGGTATGTTTCTGCACAAACAGTAAACTGAATTAGTTCTTTCTGGGATACCACCTTTTGGTGGGTTTGACTTGATTAGTCTTAATGATTGATGCATGGTTAGTGGTTGAATGGGCTGAGCTACCACAGATTTTGCATTTCATTGCAGAGGTGGACTCAGTGGACTGAGAGGATGGTTTGGGGACTCCTCTTCTATTTTGAATGACCTTCTCATGTCCTGAGGTGTCATGAGTGGGATCTCCACATATTTCACAACAATTTTCCATTAGACAATCCTCAGGGAGATGGTCATTAAAGCCACAGTGAGGGCAAGGTGCAAAAGGCTTTGCCTTTTGTTTCAGTTTCTGCTTTGAATCAGATGGATACTTAAGAGCTTGAGCTTTAAAGTTTGCCATCAGAGGTCCTTTGATCTTCCTTTTTGCATATCTTGCAGTAAAGGATTCTAAAACAATCATCAGAGGAATGATTGGTATAGTGACACAGCTCACACTTTAGCAGAGGTTTTGAGGGTTTGGGTTTGGGTTTGGTGGTACTTGAGGAAGCTGATTTGGGTTCCTTCTTGGATTGAGAAGGTTTCTCAGAAGATTCAATCTTCTCACTCAGCTTCCTGACCATTTCAGCCAACTGATCAATTTTTGAATCAGGGCTTTCAGTTTTTACTTCAGAAGGGACTGAAGTTGATGAGTCATCAGTATTTACTGAGACTTCAAGGGTTTGCCTTTTCAGGACGGTTTTTCCCATTCCTGGATTCTCCTTTGGAGAATACTGAGAGTAGACCAATGGTGGGAGGTCTGAGCATGGTGCAGCACCCTGAAGGATATTCAGTGGTGGGAGTGGTGTGAATGATTCTAATTCAGACTCATTGACTGACTCAGTACTACTGGGTTGGTCAGTGAGTCCAAGCATATTTTTCAGAGCCTGACTTTCAGGAAGCAAGATTTTTCTAGTCTCAAAGTTTGGTAACTTACTGACTGGGTTGTCCCTGACAATCCAGTCATTTGACTTGGGTTGCATTTCTTGCTCAAAAGATATGCCAGTTGGAATAAAGGTCATTTCACGGTAACTCTCATTGGGGTTTTCAGTGAGATGGTCAATTCCTATTGTATTCTTAGGTATTAAGCCAATAGTATCGAAGACCTTGGGGTTCTTTTTAGTCCAGCCTTTAATGACAGCCTTTTCTTTGTTAAGTTTATTTTCCAGGGCTTGGTTTTGTTTCAAAATTTCAGTGTTTTGAATTTGTAGAGTAATAGTTTCTAACTTGGCTTGTTTTAGTACAAGCAATTCATCTCTACACTTATTCAATTCTGACACAAGATTGTTATATTTTGAAAACAAGTTAAGCCTTTGTTCTTCAACAAACTTAAGATCTACACAAATATAATTCATATAGGACTGCCAATCAGAATTATCATCCATGGAAAGTAAAGTGTTTACCTTCTTCATGGTTATGTTCACCCACTCTCCATTCCTTGCATGGCTTTTCCCAACAGCCACCTGATCACCTTCAGAGAGTGCCATCAGTGCACTCACACTGATTTCCTCATCTTCTGAGGAGACCTCTTCTTCATCCCAGTCATAAGCTTCTGCTACAAGAACCTTGTTCTTTGTCTGAACAGGTTTGGGTGTTTGAGCAGCCTGAGACAATGAGGGATTAGTTTCAAGAAGTGCAAGTTTAGCCTTAGCTTTCCTATATTTTGCTTCAAAGTCTTTTTGACCCTTTTGAACATTATTGTTTTGAAAGTTTTGGGTCGATTGAAGCATTCTAAGTTGAAACTTGCGAGTTCCTGAGGAACTATTTCCTGAAATTTTATAAGAGGGTTCTGAGATGGTTTTAGAATAACAGTCTCTAGCAAAATGACCCTTTTTACCACAATTAAAACATTCAGTGGTTTCATTTGCTTTGGCTTTTGAAAAGTTGGATTGATTTCTTTTGATAAAATGTTTTGAATTAGCAAGGAGTGCCCTTTCTTGGAATTCCAAGTCTAAGTCATTTAGGTACTCATCACCAGTTCTTTCATCAATCTCATCTTCAGAATCCTCTTGAAAATCCTGCACAACATCGTTAGAATAAAAGGCAGTTGATATGGGTGTGGAGGTCAAGGCCTTTTTGGTCTCAAGAGCTTTTGAGTCTGTGTATCTCCTTGAGATTAAGTTGTCTTCATAAACAAACTTCCCATAGATCTCAGGGAGCTCAAGGGTCTGAATGTGATTAGCATTCCTGAGGTCTTGTGAGAAGTTTAGCCACTTCTCAGGGAGACTGTTGACAAAGCCAACATTTGTCTCATGCTTAGACAACACTACACCATCATTTGATAGCTCGTTTATCAAAGTCTTGTATCTGGTATAAGTCTGAGAGAGACTTTCAGAGTTCTTTTCCCTGAAAGTATTGTACTCAAGTTTCAGGTCCATGACCCTTTTTTCCTTGGTATCTGAGGGACCCTCAAAGCTATTGACCAAGTCATCCCAAGTTTGCTTGGCTGTTGAACAGTTGATGACTGATTCCATTATATCGTCAGGAAGACAAGATATAATGATGCTTTTCAGGCGTTGGTCTTGATTGACCACCCTCCTCTCATCAATGGTCCATTGAGCTTCAGGCTTGTTTAGCCCTTCAGCAGTCTTTAGGACATAGGGACCATCTTTGACACAAGTGATGTAGTATGGTTCCATACCAGTCAAGTAGCAAAGCATTCGCTTTTTCCACTTGCTAAATTTACCAGCTTCAAGTCTGGGTGCAACAACAGCTGAAAAGCTTCCACCCTTTTTGTCGACTAGCTGGGGCACATTAATATCAGCCATAGTAGGATCTTGGTTTTAAAAAACCTTGAGCACTCTTGGTTATTTTTGAAAGATTTTATAAACCAGAGGCTCTGATACCACTTGTTGTTCCCTTAACACGCTTAGAGTTAACTAAAGAGTTAATCTATTAGTGTTTATGACTGATTCAATGTTATTGATTAATTACAATCTATAAGTTAAAACGTAAATATAAAAACACAATGTTTTTCAACGTTTAAATTCTTATTAGAAATCAATCAAAGAATCTATTACCCAAGTGTTTTGCGGAACAAACACTTGGGATTGAATAGACAAGGTATGGTGTCTCCTATCTAAACTTAAGCTATGCTTAAGTGGTAACAATTTCGACCCACTGAGCTATCTCAGGGATTGGTTACTCTTTGTAGGAGAAAAGGGGTATTGTGAAAGTCTAAGCTTTAATTGCACAAAATACCTAACCCACTTTTCTCCATCTGTTTGCTATTTATAGGCAAACATGTTAAGAGTACTGAAGATATAAAATACATAAACAATGGAAGGCGTGTCTGACAACTACAACAGTAACTTTCATTTCCAAGAACCAATAGGATTGCGCCAAAAAAGTCTTCGAGTGTCAGTCCTGACACTTCTTGACTTTTAGCCGCTTTAGGGATGGTTTGTTTCTGACCCCGATAAGACTTGTTCTTATCTCTTCAAAACCTTCCCGCTTAATCCCGCCTTTTATTCAAGCTTTAGGTTCTTCAGTCATGCGCCTTCAGTCTTCAGTTATTGTTGTTGAGGAGATTGGGGTTCAGTAAGTTCTTGTCCAACACTCACTGAACCCATTACCTTCTTCTTTGGCTCAAGTAACACTTCAAGGAGTACCGTCTCACTGTGTGGTGAATCTTTCTTCTTTAGATTCGTCCTGAGCATCTTGAAGGTAACTCACTGAGTGACTGTTCACTCAGTGACTTAATTGTGTTTTCGGTTGATTAACACTTAGCGTAATTTGTATTCAAATCCTGTTTAAAGATCCTTGGGTATTGAAGGACCCAACAGCACCAACATGCCAAATGAATTGAGACACAGCAAAACAAAAAGTTTTGAGCTCCAAAGAGACTAAGTAGTAAGAAAGGATCAATGATGGGTCAACAATAATGCATGATGATAATATACATTATAGGGCTCAGATCAGCGATTACAGAAGTGGTACCTAAAACCGGCGTTGGCTGCAACCATCTGGCCGTTATGCCAAAACACAGGTTACGGTAATCTACACTTAACAAAATAGGATATTGTAACAGCTTTCATCACTGCCTATGATATCCATCATGCATTACATGCAAAAGTCATAAGCAAATTAAAGGACAACCATTCACCAAATCAAAAGGGTCTCATCTGTAAGAGTTTAAAAGTTCAGGTTCCTAAGAACCCAGCATTGAAGCAATTAGAAACCCAGGGGGTGCAGCAGTTGTAAACAGGGTAGTGTTTATTAGGCTCAGATTTTTTGACCGAATAGGGCGAAAAAGATGTGCAACTGGCCATACCTACAAAGAAACACGGTTACATAACGATGCCATCCGATCCTTGCCTGGCCAAGCCACGTTCCAAAATTTTCACCACCCACTTCATTAGTCTCAGAAAGTAGGTGTTAATCATCACAGCCTTACCCTAGCTGAACCAACGAATGCGATTTTGTAGGAAAATAAATGTGAATAAGACTGGTAACCACTTACAACAAATGAGTCTGGTAAGAATCGAAAAAAGAGGTATGCCTTCTATGGTTGGAGGTGTAGTCACCTGACCCGCCAAGACGTAGAGCATCTCAACTTGGATCCCCTTATCAAATCACTTATCACAGCATTCTCTTTTGTTTGACATCTATGTTTGTTCAAATGCGTGCGGCTGATGATGAGAGGCTTTTATAGAAGTTAACATAAGTATGATATAAAAGTTGTAAATGCAAGGCAGAAACAGAAAGTATATATATGAAAACTGACTAGAAGTTAATGCATGTTTGACTTGAAACATAATGGTATCTTCTAGTTCATAATAGTTGAGATCACCACATAGGCATTTATAATAAATTTCCTCTTCAAATACTCCTCTAACCAAGTGGCATCCCATTGCTGGCACATCAACTTGGGAATTGGGTCATACTCCGGAAGATAGTGGCAGATCCTCTAACTAAATGCCGTCTGATTTCTTTGAGGCCCATTCACCATTTTCTGGAGTATGACTCGATTACCAAGTTGATGCACCACCAGTGGAATTAACATCCATCCCATCAATATTGAGATCTAAACTGTTTTCAAATATAGTTCTAGAACTGGAGTTGGGGTCTCATAAACTTGAATGTGGTTGTAAACCTGTATCCGAAGCCGGTTTTTCTGATATTCATTGTGCAGTACATAGATAGCTGCCTGGGAGAAGGAATGTTTTGGTCAGAAGAAAAGTATAAGCAACAACCATAAAAAAAGGAGAAAAAAATTAACAACAGGCATTCACAAAGCTCGAGCTAGGGTAGCTGTTGTTTGGCTCTGATTTTTAGAGGAAACAGAGTCAAAAAGATATAAAGATGACGATTGACGGAAACAAACACGGTTGCATAATTATGCTACCCAGTGTTTGTGCCGCCAAGTTATGGATCCAATATTTGACAACCCTCGTTTTGAGATCTGAAACGTGAAACTCCGTTACGTAAATCCAACAGCAATTCAGGTTTTCCCATGGCAACCATATGTGTTTTGTGGCAATAACAGGTGCCTATGACGGGGTGCATAGCTGTATGCTTATGCCTCAAAAGGTGAGCATCTGGAATGCATGATGATACAGGCCATGGCAAGCCACACCTACCAAAAAAAGGAAATAATAACAGGTTTCATCATTGTCTGCAATATTCATCATGTATTACATAGATACCCGCCTACAGAACAGATTCTTTTGTTGAAATCAACAGTAGCAGTTATTATTGCCTGCAATATACATCATGCAACGCAGGAACGGTCAAAAACCTATGCCTTGCAACAGGCCAAAATAGAGTAGCAGGTATTAGGCTCAGATTTTTAAACCAAACAGGGTGAAAAATAGGTAGAACCCGCCATGGCTGCAAAGAAACACGAATGCATAATCATGCCATACGGTCTGTAAAACCCTAAAATTCGGAGTCCTAATTTTACGACTAATTTTGAATTTTCCCTAAAGTTTGTAATAATTTATTTTTGACCCTAAACTTTATGTTAAGTATAATAAATCAATTAAAATTAGTTAACCTAAGTATTGTGCATAATTAAATATATGTTACATAAATAAATTAAAAAAAAAAAAAAAAAAAAAAAAAAAAAAAAAAAAAAAAACCTTCCTAATACTCCTCTACAATCACACGTTTAATGTGCCTTATAACATCCGAAATTATGAAGTCAAATCCCTTAATTTTCGGCAATTTGATTACACCCATAACCGATCCTAATTAAAACCCAATCAAACACTATTATGGACATTAAAACGTTACCATATTTGCACCCCACTCCTTACCCTTGATATCACGTTTCTTTTTTTCTCCCCTCTCCTAAAACCAATCGGCCTCCTCCCCCCTTTTTGACACCGAACCAAAAAAAAAAAAAAAAAAAAAAAAAAAAAAAAAAAAAAAAAACAAGAAACCCTTAAACTAAGCAATACAAATCGGTGCTATAGGATCATGAAGAAGAAGAAGAAGAAATCAAGTGGTGTTTGTGTGTTATTGTGGTGTCTTTGATTCATCTATCAATCGGCCTTAAGGTATTCTAAACCAATCCATTTTTGTTAAACATGTTTTAAGATCTATTATACATAAATCAATCATCTAAAACCTAACCTATAATTTTAGTGTCTCATTAAAATGGTTTGAGCATTTGTACGCCACATTATAAATATTAAGAAACACTAAAACATGTTATTGGCTCGTACATGATTAATATAACAAGAGATCTAGGCTATTTTGATGGCTTGTATGGGTTTTGGGGTTTGAATCATTTGAGTATGTTTCATAAATATGTTAATAAGATAATTAATCCACGTGATAAGTATTTTGAATATGTACAAGCCATAATAAGATCCATAAAGGCTCATTAATGGAGTATAAAATATGGAAACCCTACAATTTAATGTGGGTCGATTTAGGTTTGAAGAGGGTTAGGGTGGTGTTGTTTCTGTCTCAACTGCATGCTGTCTAGAATTTGGGTCGGGTTTAAAGGGGTCTAATTTGACGATGCCAGCGTGTTTTTGCAAGATTTTTTAGTCTAAAACTAAGTTCAGGATGTGTGCTATCTGGATATAAAATTTAATAAATTTTGGAGGTAAGATAGGTGACTTTCTAATTTTCAGAACATTAGATGTCAATCCTGAGTTTAGGAGTCTTGAAATTCAGCTGGTGTTTTTAAATTTTAATTTCCAAGAAGTGAGGAGTTAGGAGTTCTCATTTTACAGAGAGAATATTTAAGATGTATAGAACTTACTGGAATTTTTGTAGATTTTTTTGTATGGTTCAAATGGGTTTAGAAAATACAAACTTTCGGGGTATACCTGCAGTGCACTTTCTGGGCAGGTTTGGGAAAATGATTTTTGAAATGGTACTATCACTTTGAAATAAAATCTGGAAAAATTACTGTAAGTGTCCAACATGTATTAGTATTCATGATAAATATTTGAGCTCCTCAGTAAACATTTAAATATGGTACAAAATTCATAAATAAAGGGACCATAATATGATAAAATCTGAACTATGTTATAAGTTAGGGTCTTAGTTTAACCTAACCCCATTTGATGTGTTTTGACCCAAATTACATTTGTAACATTAATACGGATACTCTTAAACATATGTTAACCTAACTTCAATAATGAAACCCTAATCACAAATAATGAATAACTGTAAGTATTTAAGAATCAGTTATGACAATTAATGACCTTTAAAACGGACTCCTAAATAATAATTGATCTATAATTCATGTAGATTCTCTGAAGAAGGAGTGACTTCCGTCCCTGTGTTCATTTCATTTCGTTTCCTTTCATTCGCGTTAAGGTACAGATATTCCGCCCTTTTTCAGTAAGGGTACGTCATGACTTGATTCCTTGATGTTTAATATTCTGATTATGATCCATTTGATATTCTTTTGGTTGGTTTGTGTGATATGATTCGTTCGTTATCTCCAGTGACTTCAGTATTCGTATCCTTTCATATTTTGAAATCAATTAGATATTATGACTTATATGAAAAACCTTTTTGAATATATATCTTAATGATGGTTTTGAGAAATACTATTTTTAAAATGATTTCTATGAATACGAGGTAACACCACTTTTTATATAAAGGTTTAATGACTCTTATGGAAACGGCTTTTAAAAGAATACTTTCATGAAAAAAACATTTAAATGACTTTCATAATTACATAATCTGGTTGTACTCTATCCTTAAGGATTTCTAATGACTCATTGTTTCCTGATATTTGTTATGCTTTGATCCTTATTTGTTTAGTTATTTGTTTGATTATTCGTTTCATGCTATATTCATTTCATATAGCTATTATCTTAGTTGGACAATTTATAATTGTCCCTCATCATTATATTGTATGTTCTTTGCCTATTATGTTGCCCATATTTGTAGCCAGTCATGGGGAGTTCATGGCCTTGCCATTGATGCATCAATGGTATTGACACTATCTGTGGAGGTGGGTTTTAGTCCACAGCGTTCCCACTTATGCTATATAGCAACCATGGCCGCTATACTTATTATTATTATATTAACATACGTATGCACAGTCTCGAACTTGCATATGTATATCTGTTTTGCATGGAGCGTATGGATGCATCCTAGGTACCTTGTTTAGTTCTGTTATTTAGTGAATGGATTGTGTGTGTGTGCCATACACCCCATTTCACACTAGTACTATTGGAGTCTGCAACTCCTATAGATAATTTGCTATGATATGATATATGTTTGTTACTTGGGCATTTCCTTGTTATGATTATTATCCGTTTCATATTCCTTGTTATGCTTTGATTCCATTATCATATATCCCATATTTCATTGATATCTTGTTAAGCAGGTTATCGTGGTTCCGTTTCACTTATCTGTTCATTTTACTACTTATTTTGACTTATATCATTTTATCCAGCAGATCCTTATGATTTCATTTCTATTATTCTTTTGCTTTAGTTATCCATTTGTATATATTTGTTCACTGGGCTTTTTAAGCTCAGCCGCATTTTCTTTTCCTGCGGCAGGTTCTAAGAGGGAGGCTGGGATTCGAGTGATGAGTGCTTATGAGCTCTTAGTGGAACACCTTGATAGCTTCCCATGGATTAGAGATGCATTTAGAGTTTTTCTTTTGGGCATAGTTTGTATTTTAGTATGGAAGTTGAAATGTTCAGATTTAGTACTTTATCTTTTCCTTAGAATACCTTTGTAAACATTGTATTATTAAAGTCTTCCGCTTGCGTATATTATGTTTGACGCCATAAATGGGACATTTGACCCGTTCTCAGATGGGGGTGTTACAATTATGGTATCAGAGCAAAGGCTTCGACTTGTAGTACATAAAATCATGACCTGTGAATATTAGGCCCTTAGGTTTGCACTATAGGAGCTTATGAAAAAACCTTTGATAATTTGCTTTAGGATTTCCACTCTGGAAGAACTTAAGATATGACCGGTGAGGATTGGGTAGACTATGTGATAAGACATTTGTTAGGTATATTGCTTTCACATCACTCTGATTCATGCTCCTATCTTTTAGTTAAGCCCCCTTTAAGATCATTCTTTCTGGAGATTTAGGAAAATTATCACATTGCTCAGCATGAGTTTAGTGACCAAGTAAGTTTAGAATGCCTTGAGAATTTTATGGTTATGCCTTACACTATATGAGTTTTATTTTCTGATTCCGACCTTAACCTCTGATTTGTTTGTTAATCATTTAGATGCCTCTTTGATCATTCTGAGGATTCTTATGACCATGATGTGTTTGACACATTCTGTGACTTATCTTGCTTTTGTTAAGCATATTTAAGTCTCCCTAAACTATTAGATTCATCTTACCCATTCCTATTCATATGAGGAATCTTGTGGTGATTAACCACGAGTATGGGAATGTTTCCCTCACTTCTGAATGATAAGATTCACTCTGCTGATCTGTCTTTCTCTGGAATGTTGATTTCGATGTTATTCTGGTATGGATTAGTTGACTGAGCATCAAGATGCTAACTGCTGTCATGTTGTACACCTTTGACGAATCGAACATCCTAAATTCTTTTACCATGATTCCCGATTGGTTAACCCGTTGTTATCGTTACTACCCTGGAAACTCGTACGTTATTTTTGTGGTTGTGAAGGTTTTCTAGCACCTATTTTTGTACACCGTGGGATGGATCTCACCTTGAGAGTCATTTTGCACTCTGAGTTTTCCCGATGTAATCCCTGAACGAACCACTAGATTTTCCACTGGAGTGTGAAGTTGATTTGACCTGGCACTAAGAGATTGTTTAGTCACGACTCGAGGTAGAATATGATATGAATAAAGGCATGTTTATATGATGCAAGTATTATGACGCCTGGCCAACGTGATAATAGTTACATCATATAACCTGAACTTATTGGGATCATAGGATGTCATTGAGAAGTGCCTGAGAACAGTAAGTGGAATGAGTTAGAATTCTATCTGAATAGTGCGACGTTTTTCCTGATTCTGAAACTCCGTATCGAATAGCACCAATTGAATTAAGAGAACTGAAGGGGCAACAACAAGAACTAGGAAGTGGTTTTATTCGTCTGAGTGTATCTCCGTGGGGTGCTCCAATTGTATTCGCGATGAAGAATGATGGTAGCATGAGGTGGTATATTGATTACTGAAAGTAGGACCGTATTACATTTAGAAACCGTTATTCATTACCTCGAATCGACAACTTATCCGATCAACCTTAGGACGTGAAGTCTTCTCTAAGACCGATTTAAGATCTGGTCATCATCAGTTGTGTGTAAGGAGCAAGATGTTCTTAGGACTACCTTTCATACTCGTCATGGTCACTATGAGTTTAGTGACGCCAATTGTATTGGCTAATACTTCGACTATTTTATGGACTTGGTGAATCGTGCCTTTCGTGAGTACTTGGAAAAATTTGTCATAGTATGACATTTTAGTACATTCAGAGACGAAGGAGAAACATGAGGATCATTTTCGTAATATGTTGGAAACTTTGCGTAAGAAGAAACTTTACATATTCTGGAAGTGTGATATTGGTTGGGGCAAGTGGCATTCTTAGTTGATGGTATTATTAGGATCCTGCGAAGATTGAAACTATCACCAAATGGCCAAGACCGACGACAATTACAGAAGTTAGAACCTTCTTAGTCTTGCAGAAGAATTGTGGAAGATGTTCATGACTGGCGTTACCGTTGATGAAGCTTATGAGAAGAGGAGAGAAGTTTACTTGGAATGGGAACTGAGTTTGGAAAAGCTGAAACAGAAATTAGCTCCTACTTCCATACTTACATGTGAGTACCAATTTTTGGACGTTTCAATAAGAGACTTGGTTATGCCTTTATACAGTACGAGAAGGTTATTGCTTATGCATCAAGACAACTAGAACCGTATGAGGCGAATTATTCAACGCATAACTTGGAGTTGGCAGCAGTAGTGGTTGTTAGTAAAGATTTGGAGGTAATTCTTGTATGGCGGATTATGATATGTGTTAAAGACTTGAGGAAACTATTTAACTGAGGCACACAGTTTTTACTTCTTGATTCATCTCAGTTGTACTATGATGAATTAAGATCTGGAGCAGACCTTCTGGTGGAAAGACATTTAGCAAGTTGGCAGAAACCTTTAAGCTAGATATTATTTGGTTACTTAGCACACCTGCATTGATCGTGTCTGAGATCCGTGTCTTACTTCATAATTCTGGGAAGATCTACAGAAGGCTTGAGGAACCAGACTCAAGATGGCAAGCTGATGGCAAGTGAATCCTTTTAGACTTATGTATGAACGGAAGTGTAGAGCACCTTTTAGTGGAATAAGGTCGGAAGATTGTTTATTAAAAGTCCGGAGATTGTGTATTCTTGGGGTGTCTCCGTACAGAAGTGTTAGACATTCTGGCATATGATGGAGAGTTATTCAGCGATTCGTTAGTCCATAGGTTCAACCTTATCACTACGCATATTCTGCCATTTTCGTTAGGTATTTGGTACGTTCGACAAATTGATATAAGCTTCATTTGATCATTTGTATACTTCCTTGATTCGTTCCGAACCTTAGATGGAAATGGTGAGAATTCCTACCGTTAGCATTTCATTTGTATATGTCTCATGTTCATATATGTTTCGTATTCTTTGGATCAGATTCGTTATGATTTGTTTTGCTGGAAAGCTGAGGCTATCCTAGTTTGTCTGAATCCAGTCATGAGAAAACCTTTCCGTTCATTAAAATCTTTTAGAAGAGTCAATCCGAGTGAGTTAATCATTTTCATTTCTTTTGTGATTTGGTACACTTCCGTTTGACCAAACTACTTCAATTTCGAGGATGAAATTTTCTTGTTAGAAGGGAAGAGTTGTAAAACCCTAAAATTCGAAGTCCTAATTTTACGTCTAATTTTGAATTTTCCCTAAAGTTTGTAATAACTTAATTTTGACCCTAAACTTTATATTAAGTATAATAAATCAATTAAAATTAGTTAACCTAAGTATTGTGCATAATTAAATATAAGTTAAATAAATAAATAAATAACCTTCCTAATACTCCTCTACAATCACACGTTTAATGTGCCTTATAACATCCGAAATTGTGAAGTAAAATCTCTTAATTTTCGGCAATTTGATTACACCCATAACCGATCCTAATTAAAACCCAATCAAACACTATTAAGGACATTAAAACCTTACCATATTTGCACCCCGCTCCTTACCCTAGATATCACGTTTCTTTTTTTCTCCCCTCTCCTAAAACCAATCGGCCTCCTCCCCCCTCTTTGACACCGAACCAAAAAAAAAAAAAAAAAAAAAAAAAAAAAAAAAAAAAAAAAAAAAAAGAAGAAGAAGAACAAGAAACCCTAAAACTAAGCAATACAAATCGGTGCTAGAGGATCAAGAAGAAGAAGAAGAAATCAAGTGATGTTTGTGTGTTATTGTAGTGTCTTTGATTCATCTATCAATCGGCCTTAAGGTATTCTAAACCAATCCATCTTTGTTAAACATGTTTTAAGATCTATTATACATAAATCAATCATCAAAAACCTAACCTATAATTTTAGTGTCTCATTAAAATGGTTTGAGCATTTTCACGCCACATTATAAATATTAAGAAACACTAAAACATGTTATTGGCTCGTACATGATTAATATAACAAGAGATCAAGGCCATTTTGATGGCTCGTATGGGTTTTGGGGTTTGAATCTTTTGAGTATGTTTCATAAATATGTTAATAAGATAATTAATCCACGTGATAAGTATTTTGAATATGTACAAGCCCTAATAAGATCATTAAAGGCTCATTAATGGAGTATAAAATCTGGAAACCCTACAATTTAACGTGGGTCGATTTGGGTTTGAAGAGGGTTAGGGTGGTGTTGTTTCTGTGTCAACTGCATACCGTCCAGAATTTGGGTCGGGTTTAAAGGGGTCTAATTTGATGATGCCAACGTGCTTTTGCGAGATTTTTGAGTCTAAAACTAAGTTCAGGATGTGTGCTATCTGGATATAAAATTTAATAAATTTTGGAGGTCAGATAGGTGACTTTCTGATTTTCAGAACATTAGATGTCAATCCTGAGTTTAGGAGTCTAAAAATTCAGCTGGTGTTTTTGAATTTTAGTTTCCAAGCAGTGAGGAGTTAGGAGGTCTCATTTAACAAGGAGAATATTTACAATGTATAGGACTCACTGGAATTTTTGTAGATTTTTCTGAAGGGTTCAAATGGGTTAACCAAATACAAACTTTCGGGTTATACCTGCAGTGCACTTTCTGGGCAGGTTTAGGAAAACGATTTTTGAAATGGTACTATCACTTTGAAATAAAATCTGGGAAAATTACTGTAAGTGCCCAACATGTATTAGTATTCATGATAAATATTTGAGCTCCTCAGTAAACACTTAAGTATGGTACAAAATTCATAAATAAAGGGACCATAATATGATAAAATCTGAACTATGTTATAAGTTAGGGTCTTAGTTTAACCTAACCCCATTTGATGTGTTTTGACCCAAATTATATTTGTAACGTTAATACGGATACTCTTAAACATATGTTAACCTAACTTCAATAATGAAACCCTAATCACAAATAATGAATAACTGTAAGTATTTAAGAATCAATTATGACAATTAATGACATTTAAAACGGACTCCTAAATAATAATTGATTCATAATTCATGTAGATTCTCTGAAGAAGGAGTAACTTCCGTCCCTGTGTTCATTTCATTTCGTTTCCTTTCATTCGCGTTAAGGTACAGATATTCCGCCCTTTTTCAGTAAGGGTACCTCACGACTTGATTCCTTGATGTTTAATATTCTGATTATGATCCATTTGATATTCGTTTGGTTGTTTTGTGTGATATGATTCGTTCGTTATCTCCAGTGACTTCAGTATTCGAATCCTTTGATATTTTGAAATCCATTAGATATTATGACTTATATGAAAAACCTTTTTGAATATATATCTTAATGATGGTTTTGAGGAATACTATTTTTAAAATGATTTCTATGAATACGAGGTAACACCACTTTTTATATAAAGGTTTAATGACTCTTATGGAAACGGCTTTTAAAAGAATACTTTCATGAAAAAAACATTTAAACGAATTTCATAATTACATAATCTGGTTGTACTCTATCCTTAAGGATTTCTAATGACTCATTGTTTCCTGATATTTGTTATGCTTTGATCCTTATTTGTTTAGTTATTTGTTTGATTATTCGTTTCATGCTATATTCATTTCATATAGCTATTATCTTAGTTGGACAATTTATAATTGTCCCTCATCATTATATTGTATGTTCTTTGCCTATTATGTTGCCCATATTTGTAGCCAGTCATGGGGAGTTCATGGCCTTGCCATTGATGCATCAATGGTATTGACACTATCTGTGGAGGTGGGTTTTAGTCCACAGCGTTCCCACTTATGCTATATAGCAACCATGGCCGCCATACTTATTATTATTATATTAACATACGTATGCACAGTCTCGAACTTGCATATGTATATCTGTTTTGCAGGGAGCGTATGGATGCATCCTAGGTACTTTGTTTAGTTCAGTTATTTAGTGAATGGATTGTGTGTGTGTGCCATACACCCCATTTCACACTAGTACTATTGGAGTCTGCAACTCCTATATATAATTTGCTATGATATGATATATGTTTGTTACTTGGGCATTTCCTTGTTATGATTATTATCCGTTTCATATTCCTTGTTATGCTTTGATTCCATTATCATATATCCCATATTTCATTGATATCTTGTTCAGCAGGTTCTCGTGGTTCCGTTTCACTTATCCGTTCATTTTACTACTTATTGTGACTTATATCATTTTATCCAGCAGATCCTTATGATTTCATTTCTATTATTCTTTTGCTTTAGTTATCCATTTGTATATATTTGTTCACTGGGCTTTTTAAGCTCAGCCACATTTTCTTTTCCTGCGGCAGGTTCTAAGAGGGAGGCTGGGATTCGAGTGATGAGTGCTTATGAGCTCTTAGTAGAACACCTTGATAGCTTCCCATGGATTAGAGATGCATTTAGAGTTTTTCTTTTGGGCATAGTTTGTATTTTAGTATGGAAGTTGAAATGTTCAGATTTAGTACTTTATCTTTTCCTTAGAATACCTTTGTAAACATTGTATTATTAAAGTCTTCCGCTTGCGTATGTTCTGTTTGACGCCATAAATGGAACATTTGACCCGTTCTCAGATGGGGGTGTTACACGGTCCTTGCCCCGCCAAGTTACGGATCCGATCTTTGACAACCCACTTCATTTGCCTCAGAAAAAAGGTGTAAATCATCATAGGCCTAAAATTGATAATCAACTACAACAAATAAGCCTGCAAAGGATCAAAAAAAGAGGATATGTCGATCTCATTCAAATCGAAACAGTGCAAGCCCGACACCAAAGCCTGCCAGACATCAACGTTCCACGATCCGAATACATGTTTTTTTGTCTTGACTACAGTTGCCTATTGGGGATGAATAGTAGAAGCAAGTCATATGTTAAAGATACAATATCTCCATTAGTTATAGCCACAACTTTTGATGTAACCAACAAATGTAACCGTTATGACTTACAACAGTGCGACATAGGGGAGCAACTAGTAAGCTCAGATTCTTAAACTGAATACGCTGAAAAAGATCTAGACCTTCCTATAGCTGCAAAGAAAGACGGTTGCATAATCATGCCATCCAGTCCTTGCCCTGCCAAGTTATAGATCCAATCTTTGACGACCCACTTCATTTGTGTAAAAAATAGTTGTTAATCATCATAGCCCTGACTGCAAAGAAAACCTACACCTGGCAACGGTGTTTGTGAGTGAGGATGATCAACCTGGAACATCAAGTTATTAGGCGGGTCACGAATGGATCGGGTTGGACAAACAAACGGGTTAAATGAATCCCGCTGAATGGCCATTGGGTGTTGGTCCTACACCACCACAGCTCGCTGCTTTTGAGGCACCCAATTTAAGAAAGAATTGTTATGCTTCCAACAACAACAGGCACAACAGTTATAAGCAAATCGAGTTATAAAAGTACGGGTTCAACAGCTATATATGTAGCCGCTTTTAGGCTCAGATTTTTAAACCAAATAGAGTGCAAAAAGTTGTAGACTCCACCATGGCTGCAAAGAAACACGGTTGCATAATGATGCCATCCGGTCCTTGCCCTGCCAAGTTATGGACACAACATTTCACGACCCACTTCATTTATGTTAGAAAATAGGCGATAATCATCATAGCCCTACCGTACGTGAAGCAACAAAACGTGCTTACTTACAACAAATAAGTTTGCTAAGAATCCAAAGACCTGGGACGCGCAGATGTGCATCATCTAAGATACAATCCCTTTACCCTGTAGACTGATAGTCCGTTCTTACAGCAAATATGAGCATAACATTATATATATATATATATATTATATATATATATATATATATATATATATATATATATATATTACATTTAGTAGGATCACCTAACCCGTTTCTTTTTCCCACCAGTTCCATCATTAACACATAAGCAGCAATTATTAGGCTCACATTATACGGTGGAAAAGTTCCAGACGAAGCAGTGGCTGCAAAGAAACACGGTTGCATAATGATGCCATCCGGTCCTTGCCCAGCCAACATACGTGTCCAATATTTCACAGTAGACCCGCTCCGTCCATAACACATAAGTAGCAGTTATGAGGCTCTGATTTATAAACCAAATACGGCGGCAAAATTCTAGACGCCGCCGTGGCTGCAAAAGAAACACGGTTGCATAATGATGCCATCCGGTCCTTGCCCAGCCAAGCTACAGGTCCAATATTTCATGGCCCATTTAATCGGTGTCAGAAAATAGGTGTTAATCATCATAGGCCTAATGTACGTAAAGCAACAACATTCACCTACAACAAATAAGTCTGCTAAGAATCGGAAAAAGAGGATATGGCCACCATGGCTGCAAATCTAGTGACCTGCCCTGCCAAGATATGGACCAGCTAAACTTTAATCCCCTTATCCCGTAGACTCATAATCCATTCTTGCAACAAACACAACCATTGTTGTTATGCCATCAAACCCATTGACAGCGCAATGAGGTCCACAAAGCTTTGCCAAAAGCTGTTGTTCCACTAACATAACATTAACCTACAAAGCAAACATGGTAAACAGTTAAAGACTTTTACAGATGACATAAATTAAAGACATTGGCATTAGGGGCCTGTTTGGCAACAACTTTTTTAGAGCTTTTTAGGAGATGTTAGCTTTTTATTTAAAAAAAAAAAAAAAAAAAAAAAAAAAAAAAAAAAAAACTCTTGGTTAAAAGAAAAGCCCTGTTTGGTTAGGGTAGTTGGAGCTTCTAACATATTCAAAAAAGCTCCAAAATGAAATGCTCATAAGATCACCTGTTTAAAATTTGTGGAGCTATTTGAATGGTAATTTACATTTGTACCCTTAACTCTAAACTTTCAACTTTTGATGCCAAATAGAAAAATTGTCGTTTTCTTTTCTTTTCAACTTTAATTCATCACAAACTCCAACATTCTTTTCTTTTTAACTTTTAATTGAATAACATTAGTTCGGTTCAATGACTTCATGCTTAAAACAATTTATGAAGTTATACTCCTTAGATAATTACTAGTATTATAAAATATATTATATAAAACATATTATTTCAAAATATTAGTGTAAGCTTACTCTTTCAAAAGAAATTATGAAGTTATACCCCATGGGTATGTTTGGCAAAACTAGCTGTAAGCTGTTAACTGTAAGCTGTAAGCTATAAACTGCAAAGCTGTTAACATGAGCTACAAGCTATATCTTTTTTTCAATAAAAGTGTTTGGTAAGTTAGCTGTTAAATGTAATTATAAAATGTAAAATGAAATAAAAGGATATATTTATATTTGTAAACAAATGTTTGGAGGGTATGTCAGTAATTTAAAGTTTTAACAGCTCTAAGATGTTTAAAAAGCTTCATGAATCAGCTTTTCATTTAAGAGCTACTTGTTTGAAATAAAAGCTTGAAGTTAATGTATCCAAACGGAGCTACTTATTTTAGAAGAGATTATTTTTGTAACAAAAAGCTAATAACTCCCCAAAAAGCTCCTACCAAACAGGCCCTATATTAGTAACAAAAAATTTAAGGCTTGCAAGATCGTAAAATAATATTAGTGTAATTTTGTATAGATATTTTATATTTGCTTTTAATTATATATATGTGTCCTTTTATGTCATTTTACATTTTATAGTTTTAGCTACAACTATCATACCAAACACTTTTATAAAACAAAAAGCTACGGCTTGCAGCCAACAGTTATCAGCTTACATTTAGCAGTTTTCAGCTTACAGTCATCAGCTTACAGCTAGTTTTACCAAACATACGCTAGGTCATAAGGTAACAAAATAACATAATCCAACCATATCCCCAACAAATGATTCAAAAACCAATGGTTATCATATCTGGTTGACAAAAATGAAAATACTTTTGACATACTCCCTCCATCCCAAAATAAGTGTCCGGTTTGTATTTTCAGAGTCAAACTGGTTCAACTTTGATATTAAATATTTTTTTGTGTTATATAATATTTGATGAAAAATTATACGATTGAAAAGTACACTTAAAACTCAATCTATTTACATATTTTGCATCAAATATTATATAACACCTAAAAATAGTTAAGGTCAAAGTTGAACCAGTTTGACTCTGAAAAGTCAAACTGGACACTTATTTTGGGACGGAGGTAGTAACATTTAGCAAACACATTGAAAGTGTTCCATTTGTTTCGACCACAAAAATAAATTCTGAAGCGCTTAAAATAAGGGCAACCAAACATGATTAACCAACTGATACATTAGTACCCTACGTCAACCAATACCAGCAGCAAAACCCTAAACCTGAGACTACAAAATTAGCAAAACCTACAATTTTATATATATATATATATATATATATATATATATATATATATATATATATATATATATATATATATATATATATATATATATATATATATTACATTTAACCCGTTTGTTTGTCCAACCCGGTCCATTCGTGACCCGTCTACTAACTTCGTGATCCGGGCTGTTCATCCTCACTCACAACCACCTTTAAGAACAACAACTAAACACACAAAAATATAATAAGAAAAGGAAACATGCAACCCTAAATCAACCAACACCAGCAACAAAACCCTAAAGCTGAGACTATAAAATTAGCAAAACCCACAATTAAATAAACAAAAACCGCGAACCAAGTAATAACAACAACAAAACCCTAAATCTAAGGTCAAAAAATTACCAATAGTGAAAACCGTAAACCAAAAAAAGATAATAAAAAAAGGAAACCCACAGCGTAGCGCAGCGACTTTTTTGATCATAAATTGCGAAATCCAGATAAGATAAGATCCAAAGATGTGGCTATAACTAATGGGATACTGTATCAGTAACAAATGGCGTAATAATAGCCACAAAAGAAATAAAAAAAATGGGTTACTATTGCTTTTCATGTTCATCCCCTCACATGCAACTGTAGCTGGCAAAGAGCGGGTCGGAGAAAGTTTTATGGCCATCGGGTTTTGGTCGTGGAGCACCGGTTGTCAGATCTAAAAGAAGAAGAGTGATTGTGAGTGAGGATGAATAGCCCGAATCATAAAGTTATTGACCGGGTCACGAATGGAGCGGGTTGGAGAAACAAACGGGTTAAATGAATCCCGCTAAATGTTATATATATATATATACTAGTTTTCGAAGCCCGCCCGATGGGCGGGCATGACTTGTAATTATTTGTTGCTTAATATTAGATGGTCGTTAATTAATTGTAATTATTGATTATTTGTGATTGAGTATTAAATAATTATTTTTTATATGGATGTATTGTTTCTCTTAATGTTTTTGTTCTATGTAATTGTGGTGTTACTTTTTATTTTATATATATATATATATATATATATGGGATATTATAAGAAGGGGTCTTATAATGAGAAGGGTAGGAAGGATTGTGGGAGTGACATGTGTCACTTTGCCACATCATCATGCCACATCATATGACATGTGTCATCCCCACCCCCTCTTCCCCCGAAAAAAAAAAATCCCCGCCAAAAAAAAAAATTTTCCCGCCAAAAAAAATTTTTTTTTCAAAATTTTTTTTCCCGCCAAAGTTTTACACTGCATCGTGATGCAGTAACCGTAATGCAGTAAAAAATTATACTGCATCATGATGCAGTAACCGTAATGCAGTAAAAATTTATACTGCATCGTGATGCAGTAATTATGATGTGGCATGGGGTTGACACATATCACTCCCACAATCCTTCCTACCCTTCTCATTATAAGACCCTTCTCATTGTATCCCTACCCTATATATATATATATATATATATATATATATATATATATATATATATATGTATGTATTTGGTTTTAATTGCATGAGTTGCATGTACACTTATTCAATTATATTTTTGGGTGTTTTGATGTATAAAGTATTGCAACTTTAAATTAAAAAATAGTATAAAATATGTTGACATTATGGAAGATATAATGTATAAAGTATGAAAACTTTTTTTTTTTTTTTTTTTTTTTTTTTTTTTTTTTTTTTTTTTTAAATATGGGTTAACATATATACTTTTGTTGAAATACAAATTTATAATTTTTTACAAATGTTGAAATTTCAAAAAAGGACATTTATAATTTGGAACAAATACTCTAAATAAGTATTGATATAATGTAGTGTTTATGATATATAATATTTAGTATATTCGAATTTTATTAAAATGAATGAATAAAATAACATTTTTTTTATCTTAAGATACCGAAACGTCTTATCATTTTATTATTGGAAAAAGAAAGCGATCATATTATTTTTGAAAAACTTATAGTTAAAAACAGTTTGAGCACAATAAATATAATTCATCATGTTAAATAAGTTTGAGAATATATTTATGAACTTGTATTTTAGTAGTTGATTATGAAAAAATGAACTTTTATTGCTATGGATATGTTGGAAATACTTTAGATATAACTGTATCTGAATGATTAAAAGGTTTCTAATCATTTGTTATTTGAATTTTTTTTATACAATAAACTATTCTTATGGTTTAGTTATTTAAAAAGCTCAAAATAAATTTTATACAAACATATTTGGTTGTGAATCGGTAAATGCCCAAAGAGAACAGTTTACATGAATCGTAAAGTTACAATATTACATTAAAGCCCATTTTACTGAAGTCCAAAGAGTTTGTGACCCATCTATGGATGGAAAGGGTGATAACTGATAAGCATTACAAATTTACAATGGTTTACGATTTTTGCTCTTTTAATGGTAACCCTGCTAACCAAGTAACAGGTTTAATTCCAAGCTTCAACATTGTCTTTACACTATTTAACCTTAACATCCTCAATAACACCCTGAACAACCTTAGCAACGTTTTCTTGTTATATAAGAGCTATAATTGATTATTAGAAAATATATAAAAAGGTATGACTCTCTAAAGAAACATTTAATAAATAAAATTTCAGGATATTAAATGGGTTAAGTACATGTATCGAAAGGCTTGTTTCACAGCAAGTTCACCATTCAAATGCTTGTCTTCATATCAACTTTCTAGTTCCTTCCATCTAGTTTGTTCTCGTTTTTTTATCCATTTGCAGTGTAACTATTTTATAACACAGTTAATGTTTTATTTAGAATTCATAGCAGCAGGAGAAGCAAGAGGGAGCTTAATAATAAAGAAAACAAAAACTTTAACATTTCTATTTCTTGAAGCATATCGACTTGTGTGTATTGTGTGCTTTATCTGAATCCACATTTTGGATGCCGCGGCTTGGGAGACTCAATGCGAGAAGAGAAGCAAACGACAATAGCAGTGAGATTCTCGCTTGTGTGTAGGCGCTACGCTTGATTAATGAGTTTTGTAGCACACCAATGAGGGTCACTGTGTTGCATTAGTTGTCTCTGGACAAAGCCCACTGCTTCTTCATTTAACATGACATCCCATATCCCGTCACATCCAATTATCATAAATTCATCATCATCGGTCAACACAAATTGTGTCATTTCTGGTTCAGCAATCAGAGGTGATTCTGATTTCATGCATCTGTCTCCAAAGGCCCGTGTCACATCAAGTTCACCATTCAGGTACCCATCGTCAAAGTAACTGCCTAGTTCATCCACTATCTTCTTTTCTACTATATTAGACGGTCTGTGATCATTAGACAATTGCATTGCATCGTTTTTCCTAGAAATAACCGCACGACAGTCTCTAGCGTTCAATATCAGTAAATGTCTCCCGAGTACTAAAACAGTTAATGTTGTGGTTCCACAACAATCACTAATATTGCATTCTTCCTTTATATCTTTGTCAGCTTGTAAAAATGCTTTGCATTGGCAGTGTTGTAACTTCTTTAAAAACAATCCATCTAATGTTGTTGTTTTAGGTACATCATCACCCAGATGCTTAGATAAATCATCGATATGGATGTGTTGGTCATCATTTGATCTGCGTGCTCCAATGTCCGTGTGATTTCCTGATCGTATGCTTGGACATAATACCGGGCTCTTGGCATCTGGTTTGAGCTGCAATCCAAGAATACAGTTAGTTACTTTCCAATGAAATAGTAATATTAAATAGAGAGTCGGCCAACCTTGCGAATTGCTAAGTATTCAGTAATCCTTTGTTTGACTTTCACTAAGCCGTATTGGTCACTGTCGAGCCGATCTTATGAGGCTTTTAGGTCTAACTGAACCTCCTCACTGGTAGTCTCCCATGGAAAATCAGCAAGAAGCCTGGTTGCATCTTTTTCATGACAATTATATGTACAAATAACTAAAGCTATTATACCCTGGTTGCTGAGGTTGCATCTTTTTTAGTCCCCTGATAAAAGAATTTGGTGCTACGGTTAACAAATAGCTGAAATATTCTATAATGACAATTATATATAAAAATAATTAAAGTTAGTGCTAAAGGTTCCTAATAGAAAATGCACAACTCAGACCAGAAAGTATATAATCAACTAATAAGTAATTACCTTGAATTAAATGGACGTATATGCATAAACATAAATCATCTATAAAAATATATGTTTACATATCAGAGTTCACAGATAACACACCTTAATTCGCTCGGTGCATGCCTCCAAATATTTGGAGGCATTCGAGCATCTTGCATCTTTCTTTCAAGAGAAGTGACATCATCGTCTTCATCATCATTGTCACCAAACTCTTGTTTAACAACCCTCATCTGATTTACATTCAATAAGTACGACTGAAATCTAAAAACATATTTTCAATTTTTCATACAACAGATAAGACTTACAAACTGGCGAAGAAGATATTCCTTTTGTGATTTTGATAACTTAAACCTACAACATATCCATGTAAAGAAGAATGACAATAGGAACTATATATTGGGCGTGGGGAATGAGCCAAAATGGGTTTTAGCAAAAATGGGCCATTTAGATGGACATGGTTGAGGCACGAAAAATCCCCATTTATAAATGAAAAGTGCAGTGAATACGATTTCAAAAGCAATGTTATTATAGTAAGTAAAATCTAGATCTATGAATAAACCGATTTATGATTGTTTGCATTGAAAATTAAAATTGGGCGATTTCAACCCATTTGACCCATTTGACCCATTCAACCTAACCCCTTGTAGCTATCCATTTATAAGTAAATGAGTCAAAATTCCCTAGCTCGTTATATAAGGTTATGCCAAAATGCATACGTTTGACGTATATGCTTCACATATCCAATTCTATAGCAGTGGCGTATATAGGGTTTCCAACCGGAGTATGCAATACATTATAATTTTTTTAAGGGAAAAAACAGTCACTTAAGAAACAACAGAATATACTTGATTCTTCCAAGAGTATAAAAGTAAAAACAACAGTTTTAGAACTTTACCCGCTTGAACTCATCATATTTAAATCGAAAGCGGCCCAAAAGTGTATTTAAATTTTTTACCACTTCATTATCTCTCCCTTTGACTACTGAGACTATCATCAAATACCTAATAGGCAATCACAAAAAACATATAATTTTTAGGAATGAGTAATGATAACTGAAACCAAAAGATAATCCAAGAAAAAAATACGGGTCACAACAGGCAATATGTTAGCAAGAGTCACAAAGAGTCGAACCAGGTTATGTTGGTCAGGTACCACTTCTTAGTTCATTTTTTATAACTTTGACACATGATTAACGTATCACAAAAGCTATATCATTAAAACAATATCTAATTTGTTTATATGTAGCAACTTGTCATGGTGTTAGTGTACATGCTATATAGAACTCCTAAAACTAAAGTTGGAATTCACTGACATATAATAGCCGTAAGAGTTTAAAAAAACAAAAAAAGTGGATCATTTTTTAGAATACCTTCATTTCCAATAGCCATTTCCAATCATAGCTTAAAGTCGAAATCATTTAAATCTGTAAATGATAAGTGATCTTCAGTTAGAACCATTTCTCTTCATTCAGGCATTTCATCAAGCACTAACTATGCATATAATATTATAACTTACATAGAACTTTTATCCATTTGTGAAGATGATGAACTTAAATTCACGACATCACCTGATATGGACTTTTTCCATATTCCCAACAAAAATTCCTATATTTAAACTTCAGCTCTGCCATCATACACCAATTTCATCATAATATCGCCTACCTGATATGGTATTATTGTTATAGTTACTATTCTAAGTTGCTAACTTAAAGATATATTTTGACCAAGGAAATATGGTGGTTTCGTAAGTTTAACACCATACCGAGTGGTGCCGTACAAACTCTAACTTTACATACAACGAAGAATATAAGGAGAGATGACTCTATAAATGCAGAACTGATTGTATAGTTTTGTGTACGTATCACTCTGAAATACGATCTCATTTTTGCAATTACTGAATTACCTAATAAAAAAATATACATACGCAGGTAGATGTGTGGAAAACTAGAAGGGGGGGTTGAATAGTTTTATGTCTTTTTAATTTTAATATGAAAACCTTTGTTTATTTTTAAAACACTTAGATTCAAGTTTGTATGAAAAATAAAACTTGAACCTTATTATTAGTTATATAAGTATTCTTTTAAATTGATTGTAAAAGTTTTGGTTTCTTGAATGGAGTTTCAATTTGATCTATATGTGAAGTCAACTTCTAATTATTACTAACAGTTATATATGCCTATATGTTATAAAAGTAATGACGATATAAATAAAGATGTAAGTAAGAGATGGAAAGATCTAACCGAGACACGAGGGATTTATAGTGGTTCGGCTACAAGGACACCTTCCTTGCCCTACTCCACTCCCCGAGCACCAAGCTCAAGAGTTTTCTTCACAACTTCAATAAGCTCCCTTATGGCGGAGAAAACCGTACACAACTTTGGCTTACACGGGTTTAACGACACAAAGCTAAATGTCGAGTTCTAATCGTAGCTAGAACCAATCTCACAACTTCACAACACAACTTCTTCACAACTTATTCACGACTACTTCACAACGGCTTCACGACTGCTTCACGACATCTTCACGAATTCAACACGACCGCTACACAACCTCTATGCTGCGACTTCACGACTTCAACACTATGTCTTCACGACTAAGACTTCACGACTTCAACATGACCGCTACACAACCTCTATGCTACGGCTTCACGACTTCAACACTAGAACTTCACGACTAGGACTTCATGGCTTCAACACGACCTCTACACAACCTCTATGCTACGGCTTCACGACTTCAACACTAGGACTTCACGACTAGGACTTCATGGCTTCAACACGACCGCTACACAACCTCTATGCTACGGCTTCACGACTTCAACACTAGGACTTCACGACTAGGACTTCATGGCTTCAACACAACCGCTTCACAACCTCTATGCTACAGCTTCACGACTTCTAGGCTATGGCTTCACAACGGCTTCAAGACTTCTCTACTTCACAACTTTACAAGGCTTCTACTCTACTTCTTTACTCCACAACTACTTATCCACTTTCTTCACTACTTACACACTACTCTAGCCTAATCACTTATGTTTACAACTTGTATACACACTTTACACAAATGAATGAAAGATTTACAAAGTATACAAAACAAACAACTTGAGTAACAAGATGCTACTAAGTTGTAATACTTCTAGTCTTGATTGATAGAAGTATTCTTCTTTTGCACTTGGATGGTGGAAGCTTGGATCACATGGAAACCAATGCTTAAGATTACATGATCAAAGGTTTTTTGAAGATATGAAATGAGATTTACAACAGAAAGTTTTAGTGCAAAAGGGTGAGTAAAAATCCAAGGGAAGGCTGGTATTTATAGGCAGAAAAACTGGACAGCTGGGAGCTACTGGAGCGTGGCCGGCCCCCTTAAATAGGGGGTGGTCCCCTTAATTTTAAGGGGGCCGCCTAGCAAAATTAAGGGGGCCGCCCTCCCTAGCCGTTGCCCAGTTTTGTCTTTTTGTGGGGAAGGTTTTTCTGGAACATTTTTACTGATTTTGGTTAAAAATTTGAATTCATAAATTTATAATGAATTAAACCTTTTATTTATTACCAAAAATGTTTTTCTAAAAGATATAAAATGTTTTTGACATTTTATAAAAAATCTAGTTATTAAGAAAATGTTCCTTTGATCATATAATGCATTAAGCATTAGTTCATTCATACCTTAAGTGATTTTAGTTGTAGAAGTGAATATTTACAACTAAGTACTTGTTTATTTTATAAGTTTATGTTTTAATGAGTTTACATTTTGTGATCATCAAAACATAGAGATATGAATAAATATTGATAATGTTTTTAGGCATTATTTATGTCAACAATCTCCCCCTTTTTGATGATTACAAAACTAAAACTCATTAAATCCAAAAAGTTATTTTTGGACAAGTATTTAGTGAGTTTATATTCACTTCTCCCCCTTTTTGTAGCATCAAAAAGGTTGAGCCGACAAGTTTTAGAGACAAAATTTGTCGGAACGAGAACTCCCCCTTGATGTGTGCTCCCCCTCGTTTGAGGGCACCAAGGAATCGATAAATGGAATACTTGCAAGAAAAATATTAGAAGCACAAGCATATATATAGCAAAAATAAGCATGCATATAAAGACATTCATTAAAAATGTTGTGTATCAATACACAACCATCCAAGATTATATTCAATCCTACATTAGCTAGTAAGTAATGCAATCTACATAATCATTCTAGGAGTACATGATCTTTCATGGGGCTTGCACATAAAATGGTTTGAAAAATTATTTTTGATTAAGCATTGCATATGCTTAATTTGGTGAGAATGAAGGTTGTGGTGGTGTAGTGGGTGAAAATGGTGGAGGTTGTGGTGGAGGTTGGTTGTTAAGCATGTGTTCAAGGGATGAAAATGGGTGTTTGATGGAGGTGATGGTTGATTTAGGTAAGGTTTGGAGGTTTTGTGGTAAAATTCCAATACCAGTTCGTCCTTTAAGAGAAATGGTAGCTGGGGCTAGATAAAAGGGGTCGCAAGATGCAAAAGAAAACAGTAAATTTTACTGCCCAGATGGCCGGCCCCCTTAAAATTAAGGGGACCGCCTAGGGAATTAAGGGGGCCGCCCATCTGGTGTTTTCCCAGGCGACCAAATTTGAAAAATTTCCAGAAAAGGGTCATTTTTAGGGTGTTTTTGCAGCAAGCTCCATTTGAATCATGTACATCAAGAATGATTAAATAGTGGCATAAACATGTTAAATACGCATGCATACATTTAAAACATAATATGGAATAAGCATGTTATTAATCATCAAGCATGTATATATATCATGATATTGAGTATACAAGCAATAAGCATAACAATCATATATTAAAGACAAGAAATAAAGCATTCATTAGTTGAAAATAATTATGTTAAAAACATAATTATTGATACAACACATATTTTGCTTATAGCATACAATAAGTAGAAAATTTTAAATTGCCTAAGAGATCCATTTAACTTGCTTGAGACATGAAAAACTTGAATTATTTTGGATGGATGATGGTAAAGAGGGGGTAAAAATGTTGGATTAATGGGGTTGTAAGTTTGGGTGTATGGATGTTGGAGAGAGTGTTGATGGAGGAATTGGAGGTGGAGAGCTTGGACTTGACCATGTTGAATGAGGGTTTTGATGTTGTTCAAGTGGTGGTGTTGGATTAGATCTAGTGAGAAGATACTCAATCCAAGTGAGACGCTCATTTAAGGCGATGGTTTGATTTTGGAGAAAGATGCAACAATGACAATTGTTGACATGTTTCTCAGTTTGACTCAAGTGATGTGGTGATGATGGTAATGATGGTGAGATGGATGGTGATAGGTTTAAGTTGCTTTGAGCAAGGTGCAAAGCAAGGAGAGCATTAAGCTCATGGGCTTCCTTGAGTTCTTCAATGAACTTCAAGTGTTGAGTGGAAGGTGATGATAATGGAGAGTGGTTGTTATTTGGTGGAAGTGGTGGTGACACTCTTGGTGGTGGAGACATTTGTGAACTTGGGTAATTATGAGTGAATGAAGGTGGACATATGGATGATTGGTTATGTGTGTGAAAGGGTTCATTAGGATGAGGTTTAGGTGTTGGTTGAGTTTGAATAACATCATTTGTTGGGTTATGGCAAATGTCAAGCTTCCTCCTCCAAATGGGCCTCACTGAGATTTTAGCAACTCTTGAAGGCTTGGATCTTGGGTGGTTAGATGATGACATGTTTGGATGGATGATATGGATGAGCATTTATGATGGAGTTGGGTATTTATGGTGTAGTGATGATGTGATTGTGGAAGGTAAATTTTGGTGGGTGGTTTGTGACAAAATGTGTTTGTGAATTTTGGGAAGTATAGGATAAAATGGGCTAAAAAAAAGAAAAAGGGAGCAGCACCTTCGACCATCAGATGGCCGGTCCCCTTAATTAAGGGGCCGGTCCCCTTAAATATTAAGGGGGCCGCCCATCTGCTGATTTCCAGGTTACTGGAAATGGGTTTTTGGTAGAAAATTATTGAAAGGGTTGTGTTTTTGGGTTTAGTTTCAAGCAAGTCCAACTTCTTTTGAGACAATTTAGGATTTAATAACTTATGTATGCTAAGCATATTCATTAGACATTATTATCTAGCATGCAAACAACTCATTTAGCATGTAACATATATATGTTAGACAAGAAAACACTACATAGCACCAAGTAATTCATAGTATCATATTTAGGAAGATTAATAAGCTAGTTAAATAATCCTAATGAATATCTATGTGCATGGGAATGTAGAGTTGTGATAGCATGGACTTCTAGACTTGTACCAAGTGAGGTCTTAGTGAATAAATTATGGTTATTTTCAAATTTAGTTCACTTATAAATGTCACATACATAAATATAGATGACAGATATAAGATCACCATGCATGATTTAAAGAAATGTTTTTGGCATTATTCAACAATGTTTGAAAGTGGGTTTTTATGTGGATGTGAAAAATATTTTAATGAAATAGTTTTGGTTTTATTTCAAAATGTTTTTATGAGGAAAGAAAACATATTTTTCCAATCTTTGGTTTTGATAAACACGTAATTATGGACACAAGTTTGGAAGAAAGGTAGGATGGTGAAACATGTAAAATAGAAATGTGTCATAATCTTTTGAAAAATTATTTTTCCAAAATGTGAAGTTTTTGCAAATTTAAAAATAAGTCCCATTAATTATAGGTTTAAAAAAATAATGGTTTATAAAAGATCTCATGCTCAAGTCTATTGTCACATGCTACCTCTTTCTACATATCCTATGACATTTACGCATGTATTATGACTAAATACAAAAATACATCATGTCAGAGTAGTTAGAGGAAATAACCTTCTTGATTGTGTGGATCTATTCGGGTGGTCTTGGATCTTGAAAGATCAAGAAACCCATTTGAGTTAGTTGGTAGAGAGAAGTTTTAGAGAGAGAGGGAACTATGTGAAAACCTGAATATTAGATTAATGTGACAAGAGTTCCACCCTTCCCATGGGTGGGAAGGGGTTTATATACTTACTACTATTTGGTGCCCTAGTGGGCTGTGGAGTGAGCTGACAGTGGGGAAAGCCCCGACCCACTCCACAAATATAGTTACTACTAATCTAATAAAACTAATAATACTAATAATACTAAGCTTATATATATAAGCCTACGAGCTATATAAATGCTAATTAGATACTCGGGGTGACTGAACCTTCATATGAATATTTATATTCCTAACAATCTCCCCCTAAGGGAGGTCACCCCGGAAATAATAATTCGAATTCTAGCATTCTTTCTTCTGAACTTGTCTTTATAGCTCGTAGTCTTTGATTCTTCAAAGTCTTGAAACTTTGTGCATTCAGCAGTGATCTTGTGATGACCTTTCCTTGTCTTGGATGATCTTTGAGTATTCTTCGACTTTATCATCCAACATTTGTTTCCAAGTCATCTTTCAGCAGTATGTTTCCATGTGATGTGTAAATCTTTGAGCCGACATGCTCACACTATTTGGTGTCATGATCTTTAGCATCAGAGTTTGCAGAAGCCGTGTTAAAGGTCTTTTAGGTTGATCATGACTTTGTTGAGTTACAATTGTAGTGTAAGCATGTGGTATAGGATTGGCATCTTTTCTGCAACCAGCTACAACAGCAACCAGCTACAGCATTCCACAGCTACAATCGCCAGAAGTTCCTGCATACGACAGTTAGCAATAAAACGTCCGGTACTTACAAGTTCGGACTTCGAGATTGTTAACAGCATAGTGTGAAAACTCTCTCTAATCCTTACCAAGACCGTTCCTAATCGAAAACCCACAGAGGGCTTTTTAAGATCGAACCGTAGCACATCAACGATTAGGTGAGTCGCTGGAGATCACTCCATGACTGTAGACCGTTAGAAACTGTCGTGACCACTAAGCGTAATCCATAAAGAATTACCGAAGTGACCTGCTTTCAGGGCTGCTTGATGTTGACCCTGGCAGGAATTTCCATTCAATCATTGAGAATTACATTAGTAAATTCCCTCATGAATGTTCTGGCAGATTGCTAAGATCTGCGTAGGACTCATAAGTTTACAACTGGTGTCCTTAGTGTTGAACAACCAGTGTAGAAATAATTCGTGTCCCTATGAGATCTTATTATGCATCTCGTGGCTCTAGACTCGATAGTGCGTTTTGATTTAGTGAGCGGAGGCTGGAGAGGACTGCCACCTTTTCAATATCATCTAACTCGGAGTGAGAGAGACGATAGGAATGTATTGAACTCCGTGACAATTGAAACAAGAATCCTTTGAGGGACCTTGAGTGGCTAGGGAGGGTTGTGCAGCGTATCACTGGGTCCATGATACTTTGTCTTCAATGCCAGCAATCAACTAAGTGATTCTGACAGCATATGTATTGACCCGGTTTCTGCCTAAGTTGTAAGGAGGGCTATTTCTTTTCACCCTTTATCTTTACAATTCTTTTTCATTCTTCAACCCCTTCAGTGCTTACCGAGACTTCATTACTAGTACCTTGTTGGGTTTGTTCCAGTACTAGCTCCATCTCGGTCGGCACTCTTCCCTTAATCACACTTTTCTCCTTTTTAATCATACCTAAGGACTTCTACACTAACTAGTGGATTGTCCCTGGGTAGATCCCTCCGGCTCTGGCGGGATCGTGGGAACTTGAGCCTAACCTAACCATCCTTATAACTCCATGCATTAATTAAAATGGTCGGTCTTTGGTGTACTTCCACGATTGCCATAAACCAAATCTTTGAAAAATCTCTCAAAGTGTTCATGATTCTGAAACACATTTTTGCAAACACTTGAGAGTTTTATATTTTTCAAATGCTCCCCCTCAACATGAGCTCAAATGATTGTTTTATAAATTTGCACATGTCAGGTGAAGCTCGCACTTTTGAATTGATTGATTTTCCAAGAACATGATCATCGCGAGACACGCTTACATCACTAGTAAACTAGCTTGAAATTATTACCCGTCCAGATCACATTCAAGGAAGATCGCTCGAAATCGGTACATTCTACTCAGACACGTCCTTTGCGAGACACGCTTACATCACCAGATAAACTGGCTTGAAATTATTACCCGTCCAGGACATGTCCTTTCGACTACTGACTTTAGCTATCGTCAATTCATTGGTGAAGTCTGAGCCTTGCTCATGCTATGCCAAATCCTTTTTGTTCATTTGCTCCCCCTCAATATGTGCATCGATATACGAAAGAGTTTAGCACATATGGGAGAGCCTAACGTTTAAGTTCAACACATCACATTTTCATCAGGTTTCATATTTAAATCACATTCTCTCCCCCGATCAAAAATTTCAAACCATTTGAGATTTGTGATCCCAATTGATTTAAATAAGTTAGAAAATGTGGGAGAAAATGTGTCCGATTTAACATGTTCTGATGATGAAACATACTTTGCTCCCTCTTAATCTAAGAGGGAGATTCACTGCTCATTTAGCACAAATTCGACAATTATGACACACATGATATTGACCTTTTTGCGCAGATGATGTAATCACCCGCTTTTCTGAGTTAGTAGTCAACATCAACTATCCAACCACCAACAAATCTTTCGCAAATGTCGTTGATCCCCACTTAGCGAGACCAAAATAGATGAATAGTGGTGATGGTGGTGAAAGTGTTGTTGTTGTTGTTGTTGCCGACATTGTTGTTGAGGTGAATTCCGAGCCAATCAATAGAGTTTGAACGTCTGATCAAATGGTTAGAATGGGAACTGGTACATTCATTTTGGCTATGGAATCTGCATAAGAATATCAACACAGATATACATGCATACAGATACCCTATTCCTTAATAGCTACCCTTCAGCAGCTTGCCACATTATAAAACCAAGTTCATCTTATAATCAAACCCCAATCAGGAACTACGTCAAACCACTATCTAGCATGAAGAGCAAATAGCAATCATGAACATGGCAATTCACACGAATTTCAATATTCAATTCAAGATCTTAGGTACATGATTCTAACATAATAGCAATCTACCTAAGCGAATCCTGAGAACATATGCACAATATCAACAACCATTAAGCAGCAGAGACAAACAACATTTGAAACTCATTCATTTAGATCATACAAATGTCAGTGGAGCATTCAAGAACATCAAACTCATCTGGTTTTCTAACTTCTTTTAGGTTTTGAGTCTTAAAGCATTTTGGGGATTATACGAGGATTCCAAAGTAACACAAATGAACCTTCTAGATACATAAAGCTAGGAAACTATAAGCAAGTTGCACATAATGTCCTAAACTTTCTAGCAACTAACACACTTGGTCATTTGATATATTTAAGCAAGATCCTCTTCAACTAATTCCCCATTAACTACAAAACCATTTCTAACAAGTATGATTTAACCAATAAATCCGTTTGATGATATAAAATTTGAATTCACTCTCCCCCTCAATCAATGACCCGTATTCTAGTTGAACCTCAACTAAAATCACGCTTAACCCCCACAACTCATCAAACAAGAACTGTCGTGAGGTTTTGTAGTCGTTGATTGAGTGACAAATTTTATGCATAATCCAAGTATAAACAAATTTCATACAACACATATTCACCAAGTGTCTCACAAATAATTTTCAGAAGAATCATAGAATGAAAACTATTTGCATACAAAGAAGACTTCTCTTCTTTTTCAAGAAATGATGCACTGAAACGTACATCAGATCGAAGAAACATGGATATAAAGTAATCCATGCCCAGGTGAACATCACCCAGTTGGAGGAACAGCCGTCTTTTTGGCGACGTGCTTTCCCCAGTTTGAAGCGCGGGTTGCTATCTAAAGTAATAGCAAGCCATTTAGACATGTTTTAAGAATCCATTTTAACTTCTGCTCGAGCTTCATTTAAAGACCCGTGCCATTATTGAATGACATTTCTAAGTCCGTAAATGTTATCGATAAACAGAAGACATGCCTAGGTGAAACTATTTTTGGTATTTTCTAATTTTTTAATTTTTATGGTTTTTCTGGTTTTACGTTTCTCTATTTACAAATTGCAGGATTCCTATATATCTATTTACAAGATGGTATAATGTATGAATAGGTATATATGTACAAGGATACGAACCAGAAACCATTACTCCTCAGCATTCTGAATCTTTTTCGCTTCCATCATTTGACTTGCTGAAGAGCAATGTGAGCACTTTCAATCAGGGAATGATTCTGGCTTTTCACTCTCCCCTAATTAGTGCTCTCCCCCAATCTGACAACCTCTGACGATCACCCATAATAGGAAGAAGACTTTGGATGAACGCCCGAAATATGAAGAAGTCTTTTGATAACCAGATGCATGCCGTCTTTAATCTTCTAACACTCCCGTCCTAGAGTGACTTCGTAAAAAACCTTAGGCAACTTTTCGGTAGTTTAAGTTGAGCCTCAACTGAAATCTAGCTTAACCTCACAACTCATCAAACAAGAACTGTCATGAGGTTAACCTAAACCACAAATTTAAGCCCAGTAACAACTTGATTTCAGCTTAACCTCACAACTCATCAAACAAGAACTGTCATGAGATTAGGTTAAAATCAAGTTGGACCTAACCTTAAACTACAGAACAACTTGAACCTAACTTAACTCCACAACTCATCAAACAAGAACTGTCATGGGATTAAGTTAAAACTCAAGTTGTAAGAAAAGAGCTCAACATTTTTGAATGTAGAGAAGACTGTAGACTCGACCTTCTTCAAGATTGCCCAATGTGGAGGAATAGAATACCAATCATTTTCATCTCACCAAATGCCTTCCAGTAACCTTACATCTAACCCATCAGCCCGCAGCATACACATGAGATAATAACACCCAACAGAGAATGAAGAGTAGACTGACGACTCGACCTTCTTCAGTCCTTGGTATAACACCAAAGTAACAAGTTGAACCACTGATCATCTATAGAATGTATCCATCCTTGGATATTAAGCCCTGATCACGTGAACCTGTTGTGCGTCCTTGATGTACACATTCTCTCTCCCCTGATGGTTACGATTAATCAGCACATAACGTAGCAGTGAAACGATAATACCAAGGTAACAAGTTGAACCACTGATCATCTACAGTATTTATCCATCCTGGATATTAAGCCCTGATCACGTGAACCTGTTGTGCGTCCTTGGTGTACACATTTCTCTCCCCCATGATGGTTACGATTAATCGGAATCATCATCATGATGTGTACATGTAGCCTAATGACGTGTACATGAAGCATTGACTAGAAACCCATTGTTGCTGATTGTACCAACCCGTGAGACTATGTCGATTAGCATTCCATGACCATGTTCTTCAACACCTTGATAGACGGAGGAAGAAGTAGTGTTGGAGAACCATGGTTTGCACGACTCCTGAACTGACGTATTCAGGAGTCGTATGACCATTTCAATCATCAACTAACATGTAGATTAATATTCACCCTTTCCCCCCCTCAAAAATTGCATATGCCTTCCAACTGCAATTTTTGATGATTGAACTAGTGAATATGAATACCATCAACGGTAAGTTGCTCCACTTGACGGTTCTTGACGACTGACATGTTGTTTATTCACCCTTTCCCCCCCTCAAAAATTGCATATGCCTGTCAACTGCAATTTTTGGTAGAGCACGTGAATAAAAATATCCTCCAATATGCGCCGATCCACATGAAGACTGAATAAGCACGGAAAGAGCATAAAACTTGTTGATGAGAATGGCCATAATCAAGAAGATTCCTCTTCTTTTGAAGATAAAGTGCACTCAAGCGTACACTTTTCTTTTCTTTGAAGAACGAGGCCTGAACTGAGGTATTCAGACGTCATTATGTTGAAGAGCGAGGCCTGCACTGACTTGTACAGACGTCATAATGTTGAAGACCGAGGCTTGAACTGATTTGTTCAAACGTCATAATGTTGAAGAGCGAGGCCTGCACTGATGTGTACAGACGTCATTATGTTGAAGAGCGAGGCTTGAACTGCTGTGTTCAAACGTCATTTGATGAAGAACGAGGCCTGCACTGACTTGTACAGACGTCATATTCTCTCTCTTTACTTCTTCTCTCATCTAACTCGTTACCAACCCCATTATCATTCTGTTGGCTTGATGTCGTGACCACTGATGGAGAAAAACCCAATATGATGAACTTGATACTGAAGTAATATAACCCGAACTTGTGACTTAAACTTGTACTAATGCGTGACAAAGAGCGGTGTAGAGACTTCGTGCAACATCGAATCCCTAAGTACTCTATACTCTTCAACCAACCAACCATCGAGTATAAGACGCACATCACCTCTTGGATATCCACAACTTCGTGTGACACTGAGCACTTCAACGTGACTCCTTAAAGTGATAGTTATTTTGTAATTGAGAGAAAGACAAAATAACTAGATATCCAAATCCTCGTCATTGTATTGAAAGCTCGACCAAGGATCTCGAAGAATCTTCATCCAACCTCCCCGATATCTTCAGATGCTAAGTACACTCACCCATGAAATTTCACTTCAGCCTCAAATAAATAATAATGAATTAACGCCGTAGTCACTTCTTGTGGTTAATGCCCAAATCTAGCCCTTTGTGATGTGTCGACTGAACTTTGATAATGGTTTTAACCCGATCCTGGTCAAGAGCGCATAGCCCATCATCACGGAATTCTACAACTCTATGGTTTAAACCGAGAAATAAGTTCTTTCGCGGGATTTTACAAAACCAAGAAGAAACCGTGAGACAGTACCCGATTGAATGTGGCATGACTGATTTGGATTTGGAGAACATCAGTTTGGGTTAAGAATATCTTGTGAGAATTACAGATCACATCTCAACTTTTTAAAACCTTTGGCCAACTAACCAACCTTGAACATAGATTAGTGACCACACGATGAAGAGAACCCGATATACCAATACTGAAAACTGAAGTAGAAGACCCCAAATTTGTTACTTAAGCTTGCACTAATGTTGGAAGAACGGTGTAAGAAATTAATGCTCCAAGCAAATCTCTAAGAGCTCCATACCCAACCAAAGTATGAGACATTAACACCTCTTGCGATTATCGACAACGTCATTGACGTGTGACACTGAGTACTCCCATGACTCTTAAGTGATAGTTACCTCGACTGCTGGTAACTAGATAACCCAAGTCTTCAACTTAAAATTTTGAGCACGAGCAAGTTATCATTGAAGGTCATGCATCCAACCAACCCCGACTTCAAGATAAAATAAGTAGACGCCTTCGTGAAATTCGACTTCAATCACAAATAAAGAATACCTGATTAACTTCGTGATCATCTTGTGCTGTTGACTAGCCAAAAAGAGAAGAAACATGCGCAAATTCTTAGAAGTGCCCATGACTCATAGTCAGTCCTATCAAACAAAGCTGTCTGATCCAGCTACTTGGATGCTGTGTACAAGATTTTACAGTTCTTGAGATTTATCTGAGAAATAAATTCAAGAACTAACTGCACAACAGTAAGCTTCAAACTGCTGTAGACTGAACCACTGAATCCTGAATCGCTACTATCTGACCCGCTGTAACCGACACTGCTAAGATTCAAACCGCTGGAGACTGACCCGATACGATCTGACCCGCTGCAACCGGAACCGCTAAAATTCACATCGCTGGAGACGGAACTTCTAGGAAACTTGCGATAATTTCTCCCCTCAAAAAGGACATGAAATGACCTTTTTGCCAAAGCTGAGAGTCCGTGATGTTTGTGAATTTGTCAGGCACAAAACATGGAAAGAGACAAATGAAACTACTGCAACGAAGATGGTGATTAAAACTCTCTTGTAGTAACCCCTTGCTTTCCTCATCATCAATGGTTTAGTAGATTAACAATTCATTGAAGCTCGTGATATGCCAAAACCGCTTGATGAAATGCATATGACTTTAAAGTGAGTAAAAGGTTAAAACATGTCTCCAAACAAATCACCTCTTGTCTTTAAGCCTGACTACCTCTTGAGAAGATCTTGAACAACAATCCCATTAGAAGCTTGAGAAACAACAATCACTTGATGAAGCTTGATAAAGAACAAGTCCGCGACTTAAACTTGCACTAAATTATGAATTAGAACCTATATTGAGCACAACAACGTAACTCCTTTAAATATAGGTAGTGATATATACCCAACCTTCCATCCTTAATTGTATATATCCACTTCGTGAACATCCAAGTCTAATCACCTTAAATTGCAAATTGTGATTTAGAACCTATATTGAGCACAACAACGTAACTCCTTTAAATATAGGTAGTGATATATACCCAACCTTCCATCCTTTATTGTATATATCCACTTCTTGAACATCCAGGTCTAATCACCTTAAATATGCTTAAGCAAGGGTCAACAAACATCATGCATCCATCCACCCCGATATGTTTGTGACACTAAGTACACCGACCCGTGAATTATCAAACCAACCAAGTTACCATAATTTCCCAATTCCTGCTGATCTTGAAGCACAAAAATATCCCGAGAAAAATAGTCAAACCCCGTAAGTTTTATTTTGTCTAAATCCAAGTCCCGCCTACTTGTCCAAAATTAATTTTACGGGATTTTACAGCTCTTGAGATTTAAACCGAGAAATCGAATCTTTCGCGGGATTTTCTAAAATCTACAAGAGAAACCGTGAAATTAACCAGAATACCCAAGAGTGAAGTGCAATATTACTCATTGAAATTCAAGATACAAAAGTCAATTCACAACTTGAACAAGTTGCAACAAGTCAAATAGAAACTTGACGAGTCACAATTAATCAAATTGCCAATTTTCAACTGTAGCTCAAATCACAACTATCAAATCACAGGTTCACTTAAATTGTCGGCACACATAGAATAATGCTGACACATCCACACCTCTGAATTAACGAAGACATTCATAAACCCAAAAAAATAGCCATGACATGTGTATACTCGTGAGCTCAATTACACTCTTTTATCAATTGAACAGACAAAACTATCCATTGCATTTCATTTTAGCAATGCAACTTAACTTTGCATTCAAATTAGTGTAATCAAATAGGACATTATCATTGCAACTCAACTTTGCTCACAACCCACTAATAAATAGCTTAAAACCATTGTATCAGTCCGCTTAAAATACAGGTAAGCGGCCCATTCAAATCTCTGGTCCAATAAACTAATCAACATTCTTGGCCCATGTCCATTTCTCACTTAACCCTAAAACTCCGGTATTTAACTCCCACATAACACACAAGTCAAACCCTAATCCCTTTATTACTATAATCCGCCCCCTCTCCTCTTAACAACCTCACACCCAAACCCTAATAACAACACATCCGCCCCTTCATCACTTCTAACCGACTCTCATCCACAAACCCTAATCTTAATCATAATCAAATCCGCCCCCTTTACCTTCATTATGCTCCAAATGCGTCTTACCTCCCATCAAATTTAAACAAAAACTCGTCTCATCTCATCATCAACATCCAACATCAAAACTCATCAACGTCATCAATCCGAATCCACAAGCCCCTTAACCTTTGTTACTTTCAGTTGTTGCTCGTATTCAAATCGAGAAGGCGTTTTAGAGGCTTCACCGTCCTAAGTGGGGTCACGGTAGGTTCGACTGTTGATTTACATTTATATTCATTGTTTTCAACGAGCCGAAGATAAGGAAATAACATACTTGTTAGCTTTCTTATCTTCAGATTCGGATAGTTTATTGAAGTGATTAGCTTCAAAAAATTTGATCTATGATGATAATGTTCAATCTTACGAGTTTATTGAAAGATCTTTGAGAGGGAATTTGAACAAACTGAGATCATTGTTATTAATCGTTAATGTTTCGAGTCTTAGTATCGTTCGATTGGAGATGAAGGTTTGGATTAGTGAGTCGTTTTATTTTATTTGAGCCAATAGAGGGAATAGTGATGACGCATTAGTTGTCGTTTGTAAATGTTAGGATTTGTTGATGTTGACTGTGAAATTGTTGTTGTTGTGTCTTTAGGATATGTTGTAGTTTGTGAGAGATGATGTGCAATGACTTGTTCTTCTTCTTCTTGTTCTATCATATTGTGTATGCAACTAGTTGATTATAGTGGATTAGACACATGGTTGACATAAGCATAAGCAAAGATAAACCGCGTGTATGCAAGAGCACACAAACCGCGTCTGTGCAAACACACAAGCCGTATACAAGTTAGAAATACAAACCGAGTTCGTGATTACACACAAACCGCGTACACCTTATGTACACTAACCGAGTCCATGACAAACCGAGTCCATGGTTAAGTGGACAAACCGAGTTCGTGGTTAAGTGGACAAACCGAGTCCAGGACAAACCGAGTCCAGGACAAACCAAGTTTATGGTTAAATAGACAAACCGAGTTAGTGACTGTCTGGACAAACCGAGTCCAGGGTTAAACAGACAAACCGAGTCTGTGAGCCAATGGACAAACCGCGTCTGAGACCAATTGCAACTTTGACTGGTCAACGCTGTCACTTTCGTACTTTCCTTAAAAACCGGATCTGTGTTTTTCTCTTTCATACAAACCGCATTCAAGAACATCTCATCACTAAACACAAATCCACCAACTCTTAACTCCAAACAAGTCACTAAAAGCAACAAGTTAATGAAAATATTGGACAAAGCAACCAAGACCAAGATGTATAATATTTGTGTGTGAGACAAAAAATACGACTTGCTGCTCGAACATAACTGATAAACAGGCACGAGAATAATCTTCAAGCACACACTTATAATCTCAGCCATAAGCTACCAAATCACCAAACCATGAACAATATTAACCTCAAAAGTGAACAGGCAACCCACGTCCACAAGCAGTTAAGGCCCAAAATATCCAAAGACATGTGACACAAAAGTGATATTAGACTTGATATTCAAATAAAAACACACCTGGATAACACGAACAGAAACAATTATAAACCCAAGACCATATGTAATGGTCGAATCAAGACAACCAGAAAAATGTAAATAAGCCCAAAAGACACTCCTTGATAACACGAACAAAACAATATGGACCCAAGACCACACATTACTGTTCGAATCAAGACGACCAAAAAGAAACAATCGAGACCTCAAATCCAAGCACAATCAATCGAACCTAACCATGGACCACAGATCTGACCAAGATGAAACCATGGCTCTTGATACCAATTGTAGGAAATAACCTTCTTGATTGTGTGGATCTATTCGGGTGGTCTTGGATCTTGAAAGATCAAGAAACCCATTTGAGTTAGTTGGTAGAGAGAAGTTTTAGAGAGAGAGGGAACTATGTGAAAACCTGAATATTAGATTAATGTGACAAGAGTTCCACCCTTCCCATGGGTGGGAAGGGGTTTATATACTTACTACTATTTGGTGCCCCTAGTGGGCTGTGGAGTGAGCTGACAGTGGGGAAAGCCCCGACCCACTCCACAAATATAGATACGACTAATCTAATAAAACTAATAATACTAATAATACTAAGCTTATATATATAAGCCTACGAGCTATATAAATGCTAATTAGATACTCGGGGTGACTGAACCTTCATATGAATATTTATATTCCTAACACATCATGTCAGAGTAGTTAGAGAAAAACAAAAGCTATTATAATGACAATGCATTCAACTAAACAAATAATTACGAAGGCATGTAGTCAAATCACATAGGAGCAAGTAAACATCTAGAAATTTTATATATGCAGGATGACATACATCTAGGATTGAAAAGCTCTAGTGAAAAGCAAAGTTCATAACAGTAAACTATCGTTAGGTATATTTAGGAAGAATAATGTATTCAAGTTGGAGAATGAGTATGAGACTATTACTAGTGGTGCTCAATTCAGGCTAAACCCGACCGTTTTTACGGGTTACACACACCCAACTTCTCACATAGAAGCAATTCAACCGTTAGGTCAAATTGAGTTTCTAGTCAATAGATTCTCCAGTAGTCATTCTCTTTTTAGAAGAAATTAAGTTCCTAAATTTACCTATCGAAGAGTACCAAATATGAAGATTGCTTGGTTTACTAATACTTAGGGGGGCTAACTAAAGAGTTTCTAGTTCATTAAGCCACAGAACGAATATAACTAAAGTGTAAAGGTAAAGCAACCTATCAGACTAAGCGTATCCTAAGGCATTAATAAGATTATATGCATGAAGTAATTACTTATGAAATTTAAAAAGAGAACTTACCTTACGTCCTAGCTTTTCTTCGTAATGTCTCAGATGATGATCGACGTGTGAATGATAGGTGAGTCGGATGATGATCTTCTCCTTCGTCTGTGTCACTCCATGATCTTGGATTGAGTTCACTTTGGAGTTGATTCATGTAGTCTTCGTCGCTAACACCTTCATTAACAACATTTGAACTATTAGCACATGTTTCTATTTTATCTAAATTTTTATCTATTAAATTTTCTTAAGATAACTAATTCATGTACAAGATCAAAATCCTCATCTTTGGCTTGACATTTTTCTTGATGAAAGTTTAAGAAAATTTTTCCAAATATCATTTGCCGTTTTACAGAAGAATATTCTTTCATATTCAACTTTCGGTAAGGTTTTATAAATAATTATTTTAGCTTTATTATTTATTTCATTCTTTGTTTTCAAATAATCAATTTGACTTTCAAAATCCGTTTTTGTTTGTCTTTCAAAATCCGTTTTTGTTTGATTTTCAAAATCAGTTTTTGTTTGACTTTCAAAATATGTTTTTGTTTAACTTTCAAAATATGTTTTTGTTTGACTTTCAAAATCACCAATCGAAATGACATGCCAAAGATCTAGATCAATTGATTTCACATAAGTTTCAAATTTATTTTTCCATTCAAGAAAAGTATAGTTTTCAAATATTGGTAGTTTTAGCAAAGATTCCCCTTCTAGATATTTTTCGAATTCCATAGATCGATTCAAGTTTTAAAATACAGTATATTTTAAAGATCTTGATTGACGTGGCTCTTGATACCAATTGTGGAAAACTAGAAGGGGGGGGGTTGAATAGTTTTATGTCTTTTTAATTTTATTATGAAAACCTTTGTTTATTTTTAAAACACTTAGATTCAAGTTTGTATGAAAAATAAAACTTGAACCTTATTATTAGTTATATAAGTATTCTTTTAAATTGATTGTAAACGTTTTGGTTTCTTGAATGGAGTTTCAATTTGATCTATATGTGAAGTCAACTTCTAATTATTACTAACAGTTATATATGCCTATATGTTATAAAAGTAATGACGATATAAATAAAGATGTAAGTAAGAGATGGAAAGATCTAACCGAGACACGAGGGATTTATAGTGGTTCGGCTACAAGGACACCTTCCTTGCCCTACTCCACTCCCCGAGCACCAAGCTCGAGAGTTTTCTTCACAACTTCAATAAGCTCCCTTATGGCGGAGAAAACCGTACACAACTTTGGCTTACACGGGTTTAACTACACAAAGCTAAATGTCGAGTTCTAATCGTAGCTAGAACCAATCTCACAACTTCACAACACAACTTCTTCACAACTTATTCACAACGGCTTCACGACTGCTTCACGACATCTTCACGACTTCAACACGACCGCTACACAACCTCTATGCTGCGGCTTCACGACTTCAACACTATGTCTTCACGCCTAAGACTTCACGACTTCAACATGACCGCTACACAACCTCTATGCTACGGCTTCACGACTTCAACACTAGAACTTCACGACTAGGACTTCACGGCTTCAACACGACCGCTACACAACCTCTATGCTACGGCTTCACGACTTCAACACTAGGACTTCACGACTAGGACTTCATGGCTTCAACACGACCGCTACACAACCTCTATGCTATGGCTTCACGACTTCAACACTAGGACTTCACGACTAGGACTTCATGGCTTCAACACAACCGCTTCACAACCTCTATGCTACGGCTTCACGACTTCTAGGCTATGGCTTCACAACGGCTTCAAGACTTCTCTACTTCACAACTTTACAAGGCTTCTACTCTACTTCTTTACTCCACAACTACTTATCCACCTTCTTCACTACTTACACACTACTCTAGCCTAATCACTTATGTTTACAACTTGTATACACACTTTACACAAATGAATGAAAGATTTACAAAGTATACAAAACAAACAACTTGAGTAACAAGATGCTACTAAGTTGTAATACTTCTAGTCTTGATTGATAGAAGTATTCTTCTTTTGCACTTGGATGGTGGAAGCTTGGATCATATGGAAACCAATGCTTAAGATTACATGATCAAAGGTTTTTTGAAGATATGAAATGAGATTTACAACAGAAAGTTTTAGTGCAAAAGGGTGAGTAAAAATCCAGGGGAAGGCTGGTATTTATAGGCAGAAAAACTGGACAGCTGGGAGCTACTGGAGCGTGGCCGGCCCCCTTAAATAGGAGGGCGGTCCCGTTAATTTTAAGGGCGCCGCCTAGCAAAATTAAGGGGGCCGCCCTCCCTAGCCGTTGCCCAGTTTTGTCTTTTTGTGGGGAAGGTTTTTCTGGAACATTTTTACTGATTTTGGTTAAAAATTTGAATTCATAAGTTTATAATGAATTAAACCTTTTTATTTATTACCAAAAATGTTTTTCTAAAAGATATAAAATGTTTTTGACATTTTATAAAAAATCTAGTTATTAAGAAAATGTTCCTTTGATCATATAATGCATTAAACATTAGTTCATTCATACCTTAAGTGATTTTAGTTGTAGAAGTGAATATTTACAACTAAGTACTTGTTTATTTTATAAGTTTATGTTTTAATGAGTTTACATTTTGTGATCATCAAAACATAGAGATGAATAAATATTGATAATGTTTTTAGGCATTATTTATGTCAACAAGATGGCAAGCTGGGCCTTCAAGAAGAATTGTTATTACTTCAATAGAAACTACCGTCGATAATACATGTTTTTAGTTTTCCACATATGTGAGGCACTAATAATATATACAATTTTAAGTGTTTCTGAAAGAAAGTATTTCCGATCAACCTGCCCAACCCATCTTGACCCACCTAAATGGCCCGTTTTGACCCATGACCCGCCCATTTCAAAACCTTTAGTTCTTAATGGACCTATTTTCAGTTTATGTTTTGGTATAATAAGGGAAAAGAGGGTTACTAACGTTTAAAAGCCTATTGTTGAAGCTAGACTATAATTAAAGCTCGATGCTAGCTTCAACTCGCCTCTTCGGGTTGACATTTGATCAGGTATCTCGCTACCAGCATGATATTGCCTATCATTGAAGCTCGATCTTAACCTTAGCTCCCCTCTACGCGTTTTCATTTCATCGAGTATCTCAGCAGAATCAATTTCAAAGTCATTCACCATGCTTTCTTGATCAGCTCCTTCCTTCTGTTGATAAGTGAGCATTAAAACTTTGAATCACAAATTAAACTATGGATTTGTCATAATTTATAACTAAGATGATCTGATTAATTGAGATCATTTAGAGGTGGGATTTTGCTCATATTTATTGATAATTAAAGATATATAATGAAGAAATAAGTCAAAACATTTGAAAGAAAAATGAAAGTATTAGGAATTGATCAATCATAGCGTGGTTATAGCGGAGCCGGTTGAGAGTAAGTAGAGGCTATCCAATAGGCTGAGTCATGCCGTATGTTGTTCCTGGACCACCTGCATAACTACCATCAGTGGCTCCTTGGTAGCCATAACCTTACATTAGTTAGTTTTTTATAAATTCTGATAAACATCAGTCATGTCACCAAAAAAATGAATCTCTATATAAAACTTCCTGTAGCTTATGGGTCTATGCAACTATATCAACAGAGGCACGACCAATAACACAATGGAATAGTTGGTAGAACCTTCCTAACCAAATTGAAAAAAAGAAACATCATCAAATCACAGTGATTAAATTATAATGGTGACTGAAATTGAAAATTAGCAATGGCATGATAGGATTTGACATTACTGGTTTTCAATAAAAGTAAGTTCCATGACATAAGCCTATATTACAACAGTTAATTACCTTTCCCAGATCATCATTCTTTTCGACAATAGTTGATGGTCTTCCTCTTGGTCCAGACACTTCAACTTGTACATATTCGCGAATAGCTATTAGCAGACAACTAAAAAAAATTAGCATTTACTGTACACTTAATGTGTAATGTATAACAGTAAAAATCCAAGCTCTATAGCTCCAAAACCTACATAACTTGAGTTATCATTCTAAACGTTAGATGCAATGCGGACTAATTATCAGCTCTTGCTTATTGCAAGAAGCATAACCAATTTTAATAAGGGGGCGTTTGGTTATCTTATTTCATTGGCTTATGTGTTTATTTGAATTGGAAAAAGCCCATAAGTTAACTTTTTCGGCTTATTTAGCTATGGGCATCAGTAAGTCACCAAACTTTATTAACCTTGCTATGTAGACCACTCTGATTAACATATTTAACTTATTTTGTGGTTTAAATTTTACAAAAATCTTGTATGTATCTTAGAAAAACATGAAGGTGTTCTACTCATCTAGGAACTTTGCGCCTTGCTAAGCCATAATCAATCAGTAAACTAAGTTGAATTCTTAGACATGTAGATCATAGATGTGACCAAAACTAAGAAACTACTAAATTCATATATCAATTACTCACAATATTAATTAACTTGACCTTCGAAAGTTCCACCATACGGTGAATATACTAGAACACATAATGACACGATTTCAGCCGTGTAGGTGCCACATTTTTTTCCTTCAATTGCCTATATGATCAAGTAGAAGTGATAAGGGTGATTTACTTTTAATAATTCACACTCCATAAATTCAAAACCTTGGAGGTTGTTGGGTTCACCCGTCTTAACATAGTGACCAAATGTCATCATAAATGTAGCGGTATGTATTGTTGCAATCTCTGGAGACTGTTGTGATCCAGCAACAAATGTCATCATAACTGTAAAGCATACGGTTGCATTCCAGCCACAAGATTGTATATTTAAGGGGTTTGATAGCAGTAACCATAAGTTCAGATCAGGCTTAGTGAAACACTTACAGAAGCAAACTCAAAAACTTTGATACGACGTGAAACACCGGCAGTAGCAAAAAACTCATCATCTTTGTCAAACTCTATGCTGCAAGTAGGGAAAGAAGTGTAACAAAGAGAATTAGCCATCAGGTAGTTGAACAAAATTATAATCAACAATTTAGTGCAGTCAATTCTTCTAATAAACTGACCTTGATATTATATCAGCTGAGTGAAAAAGATCCACAGGTCTAAGTTCAGCAATGACTCGCAATCGACTATATATAATAACAGAACAGTGAGATACTCAATGATCCTGCTAGACAATAGAATGAGAACAAAGTACATATCGACATCAAGACCAATACACTAAACCTGTATCGAGTAAATATTGATAGTACAGACTGGAAGTCCTTAAGTCCTGCGTGATAAACTTTGGTAATCAATTTGAAGGATATTGTGTGTGACCCATATGTAACAATATATGTATACAATCTTGCTTACCCTGAGACGTCATGTTATTCAGTTGTGTATGTTCGTTTCCGGTTGTAGCAAAGCTCACATTTCCCCTCAGTTGCATAGCTGCATATCAACATTAACACACAACCATCGTTCATCAACATTAAAGTATATATTAAAACAAACACAGACCTTTTAGTTCAGAAGCAACATATGGAGCAAGACGTTGCTGATCTTCACCAAATATATACCACCCCAACTTCACTGTTCATATAAAGAAAATTAACATACCACAACGTGTTCATGTAATATGAATAATGGTTAAATAAATAGCAAATATAACCTTGGTGCATGATGGAACGCTTGCTGGTATCATCTTAGAAGGAGAGTTGAGAACCTATGACGAAAAATGCATCATATAAATTGTACAGGTGTAGCACCAATTGAGTCAAAGATAAGCTACTTCTATGATTAACTACCAAGGTTGTGAGCTTATTTGCAACCATTCAAGATAAACTTGGACACCAACAGTAACAAATGACCTTGACGTATAATTATATATTCAGCTACTATTAATGAAATGTTGTTACCTGAACTATAGGCAGAAAAGACAAACTGAGAAACCTCTCCGATCTCTATTTGTACAACTCGGCATCTTCTACTGTCAACATCTGACTTTCTCCTTGATACCACTGCAACACTTTCACAGTAAACACGGTTTTTACGGCATCATGTACCCCCTGAAACAGTCAGATGGTATACTGGATGGTCATTGCACAGTGCAGAGTTTAAGGATAAGAACTATAAAAAAAAAAAGGTCAGCATAGTAAGGTTACCAATGCTAATTCTTTCGTATATGTTATCACTGATTATGCTAATATTAGGGTTCTGGAAAATCCTATATAGATTTCGACATACAATACATGCTTACATACATGATGAGAACATGGCACTTCACAAACTGAATTTAATCAATTATCTGCACATTACCAATCACCAATCATAAGTTCAAGAAACAATATTCATATGATTTATTAGCAAAATCAAATGAGACTAATGAATACATACCTTGTAGATGTCAAACCAATATGTGTGCTTAACAGGATACATGAGTCTCAAACCTGATAATATAGAACTATGCAAAACAATGGTAAGTCGACAGTTGATACATGTATCCATGAACTCCAATCGTGTTTCATTAGGGTTTTAAAAGAGGCGTACTTTTTTTTTGTATCAAACCGTAATAGAGAGAAAATAAATATGGGGTTTATATTTTAGGGTTTTAAGAATGTGTTGTTATTAAGACATTACATTTTTATTTTGAATTGCCTATCATAACTTGTGGCTTGTTCCATTGGTTGTAGTGTTTGTTTGTGAGCTAGCGAACCCAGGTTCGAATCCAGCATCTTGCATTTTTGTAAAAATTAAATCCGAAATTTATGAACAAATTAAAGGGTGCTTAGGTGGCATACTTTATGATTATGTGGCATTGAGGTGGCATTTATGTGGCATTATCTACGTGTAACGCCTCTTGTTATATATAATGTAGAGATAATGTTTAAAAGGATTAACATGTTTTTTTTAAATTCTATAAAACATAATTCATAACTTTGTAGTTTTTTTTTTGTTTGTGGTTCGAGAAAAGTAAAATCGGTTATGATTAGATTTTAAAATCTTATGATCAAGATTGGGATCTTACAAAGATATTAAGCTTGCTAAGATCCTACATATGCTCCATATCATTTTTGTTTTGTAGTATCGTAAAATACTAAGATAATGATCGAGATATTAACAACTATGGATAAAAGTGTTGAATGCAAGACCGGATCAAAAACTATATATTGACAAGATTGCGTCTCTCCAACCATATGTTTAGCCGTTTGGGTAACTGCCCCAACTCCTAACCGGCTATATGATCAACTGAGCTTCACGCTTCACAATTATAGAAACCACAAACAATTTGGAAATGGTCAAATTGACCACCAAAATCAAAGATTTAGAGCATAATCTATGAACTGTTCCTTGCGCTGTCCTCTCATTATAGGAGGAGCACATCGATCCAACATGATAAATCCTGACAAATAGAGCGGATTTCTACCACTAAAAGATTTACAGTTTACTAGTGTGACTGGATAAATGAACGTATGAAATGCATATAGACTACGGATGCCCTTACAGCATGCTCAAAACAAAATTCAGAAACAGTATAACCCTCAAATGGGCAAAATCATTGAAATGTTAGGTATTTCATCTCAGAAAATTTGTGGATGTAACACCTATGAATTAATTGACAGGTTGTCATTGAGAGTTAACATACGTCAATCAAAAAGGTCAAACATTTATGGTTAGTTCTTGCGCAAAAGATCCCGAGTTTCCAATTCCACTCCTGCAAAATCATGTTTGGCTAAAGGGGGTGCATCTAATGGTGACTTGCATTTGTTCTGTAATTCCATAAACCTTTCCACATCGAATTGTTTTCTTTTTATCAGCTTTCTTCTGCGAGAGAGGAAGAGCCTCTTCATCAAATCTTGGTATGTGGGGTCCCTCCGTGTGATAAGGAAGTAACCATACCCAAGAATAATGCCAGATGTCGTACCAAAAAACGCAATTGGCTCCATAACATCCCAAGAGAATTCCCAGAAAGTTAAACGGAAGAAGAGCCCAATAAAACCTAGTGAGAACACAAGCCCAGTATAGAGGATGCGGCGAACTTGCTTGTGGGCTAGCTTATCAATTTCTTCCTGCTTTGCTTGCAACTGCTTTAGCTCTTCCCTTCTTGGATCATCATCAGGTGCTAAGGCAAGAGGCACTGCTTTTCTGACCAGATCAACAACCTAGTTAACCAAAAGTAACCGTAAACAACATCAGATTAACCGGGTCATAGTGTTAAGATAAAACTGGATTGAGTTACAAGATGCCAAAATTCTATTTTTAATGGGTACAACCTCCTAAATATTTCTATAAATGTATTAATAACTACCATAATTATTGTTTTAGTAATCATAATAAACACATTTACTAATTATAAAAAAAGTTACAGAAAGTGTCTGCAGGTCAACCTAACCCCACCCAACATTGAATGGCAATGAAAATGATGTTTCAACTGGAACCTGTTTTTACTCGTTATCCTACCCGCCCAACTTGCACATCATTTGCTACCTCTAGTTAACATTAAAAATTCTAACTGCCCAAATAAATTGCAAAGAGGGGCCTGCCGCAACTACAACTTATTAGCCTTGTTTATATGTACTGATTTGTAAGTTCTAGTGTATCATGATATGGAAAAAGTAAGTGTTATCTATGATAGAAGTGCTGGTGACTTGATCATAGCAACTAATCCAAGATCAACATGAGCCACACTTGCATCACGGAGATCAGGTCAGGTGAAGTTCCAAGGCTAACTTTGATGGTAATGAAATTTTATGTTTTTTAGATTAGTTGTGGCAAGGCAGAAGGTTCTGATGTACTTTTATAATAAGTGGCACATTTTACTTAATAAAATATACGCCTCTTGGAAATTTGATTTTAAAAGATGCCATCATTGCAGATAACAAAGTATATTGGTAGCTTATACTTTCTTATTCGAGTCAGTTCCAAAGTTCTACCAAGAAAAAGATAATCATAGTTCGGTTTTACCTCCTATACTCTTCTAAATAGTATTGATGAAACAAAAATGCCCCATACCAAAACTTGAAAGGCGATAAGTATATTTAATCTATTAGGCATAAATGAATCCCATGGCCATCAGTTAAACTTGAAAGGCGATAAGTATATTTAATCTATTAGGCATAAATGAATCCCATCAGTTAAGCATAATGCCTATAATTGACATGACTTTATGCTATATAAACCATCCTATTCCACTGAGAAAAAGCAATCACTTCTTTTTGTCAACTTTATTCCGAAGGAATTCCAAGTAACAAAATTATACAGAAATATTGGAAAAACAAGCCACAATCTCTCATAATAGCTCTGATATTTGACTATTACTAGATTTCGAATAATAAACTTCAATGCTGACAAAATATAGGTCATCGAGTAGACTTAAATCAGCATCAATGGTTTGTAGTGATGAAAAATGAGAATAAATAATAGCTCTACCTTAAAACTTATTCCCAAAGGAATTGCTGCTTTTAGTATAAAATATTCAAAAAAGGAAACCGTAGTAAAACTTATAGAACAAAAGAAGCATGGCATAAGATGATTCCCACTTTTACATACTTTCTGTGACACGCACTAATCACATTAACATTCACATGGTTGCTGACATTTTTTGTGCTTTGCGAAAGGAGCTCTTAAATCAATTGTTTAATATCCACAAGACCTCCATTGAAGCTAAAGAACATTGTCCAAGAGAAATAACGCAAATGTTCAAAAAACAAACAACTTCGAAACAAAGTAAAATGCAACTTGAGTGAGCAACAAAGCCAAGAGAAAGAAATACAACCTAACAAATTGAAGGCAGCATGCCACTTAACATTCTCTATAGATTAGAACCTAAAGGGGTAAAAAACAAGAGATGTATTCCTGATCTAATGCTAGTAAGACAACAACTAAAGCATTATCATAGAACAAAATCTGCTTGATTTTTAATTCAGCAAATCAAACATGCAAATAGCTAATTCTATCTTTCTAATCATATATATAAAAATATATAAAAAATAAACCCATATAATAGAAGGACCACAAACGCAAGATGTTAACAAGCACACCAGTCAAAAAAACGTGTAGCCATCAACATCACAAGTCAAACAATTACACCATAAATTAAAAGAATACAGATCTGAAGGCGTGTTCGGCATTGTGTTTTGAAGTATTTTTTAAGTGATCATTAAAACACCTCCGAACTATTATAATTATCAGCCTTTCTAACTCAGCCAAACAGATAAATCCCAAATTTTCCCTTTCTACATTAGAGCAACAGTTATCCACGATAAAATGTAGCTCAAGTTTGACGAGGGACAAGAAAAATAGAATATTCAGCCATCAACAATATCCTTCAATAGAAGACCCACAGATGCATTATTTTCAATAAATAACAAAATGGGGGTCCATAACTTCAAAAAAATTGTTCCTACCAAAAACCTTATCCAAACGTTTGCACCATAATTTGCAACAATCCAAATCCAGAAATGAAACCTAGGCATGTTACCCATTTCCGTTAGAAAATGATTATCTGATATGTTTTCAACTTATCTAGCTTTAGGGCCTTAGGGGATAAACAATCATTTTATCAGTACCCGCAAAAAACCTGAATACCTAATTAAGAACCATTTACATAAAATTAAAAATCCTAAAAATAATCAACATTGCCAAACACACAAACATACACCCCATCTAATTATTACAATACAGCCTCTATAGAAGCGCATCCAAACACTATAAACCTTTCCTTAAGAACCGATTCTTTATTCCTAATCACATAACTATTCATTTTTCGAAAACATTTATTAAAAATTAAAGACCATTTGCATATAAATCCTTAAAGAGTCAATGTTGCTAAACACTCAAACACAAATCTGATATTAGTATTCGATCATAACAACTCCAGGAGCACCACGGCCAAACACTATTCGATATCACATAATCACATTCATAACCTAATCCCAAACACCCCCAAATTCAACAATCAACATATTTTTCACACACAAGCACTAAAACAAACATAAACATTTACATAAATGTCTAAATTATACCTTATCAGGATGAAGGTAAACCTTATCTCGAAAAATCAACACAACACCAGCTTCATCCAAAACATTAGCAAAAATTTTGGCCTCATCTACACTCTTCGCAACGCCCATACTTTCGCAAGCTTCCAAAAGCTCATTATAACCAATCACCTCTTTTCCTTCACTACCGAATTTCGACTTCAACGCGTCGACATTCACTAGTCTCATTAACTTCCTAACTTCCGCATACGTTATACTCTCACTTCCTACACTTTCACCACCACTGTCTACTCCCGCGGCATTACTCGAAAACGAACAACTAGAAATTCTGTAATAACTAGGTCTAACTGTCATGCCACGTGGCACTCCAAATGATTTCACTTTTTTTGACCTAATAATTCCACCACCACAACCACCACCACCACCGTCACCGTAACATATGCCACGTGGCAATCCAACTGTTGTTACGTTTTTTGACCTAAAAGTTTCCGGTAACAATCTACCACCGTCGTAACCTCCTGCGGCTGAGTTTGTAAACAAAAAACTACTACATATTCTGTTACTACTAGATGTAACGGTCATGACACGTGCCAAACTTTCCGGTAACAATCCACCACCACCATAACCGTCTCCGCCGCCGTAACGGTCATTTCCGGTTGAAAACAAAAAGCTACCGCATATTCTGCTACAACTAGGTGTAACGGTTATGCCACGTGGCAACACACTTTTAGATGATAATCCTTCTTTCAGTAACAGAAATGATGATCTCCACATCTTTACTGTTTTTTTTCTAGGTCTATTTATATATATAATCTATATGTATGCATTTTGAAAACTGAATCTGTTAGTGTAAAGGAAAAATGAGATACAGTAGTTTTTTAAAAACTAATTGGGGAGAGGGGAATGGTGAGGGGGTGTGATTTGACCGAGAGAATCGGGGAGATGAAGGGGTAGGATTGTGCCACGTGGAACGCGTGAGATTGGTGTGTGTGATGTAGTGCGTGTGTTGTTGGGTGTCAGAGTAGCGTTTTCTTTTCGTTTTTTGTTTTTGAGTAAATTTCATTTTTTGTCCCTGTGGTTTGGCCAAATTACATGTGGCCTCTATTTTTTTAAAAGTGCAACGAACATTTTTATTTGAATTTTAGATTGCAAATACAGAACCCCGATTGATGTGAAAGACCAAATTACCCTTGTTTTCATTCTTTTCTATTGGCGTAATTTGGTCATTTCACATAAATTGAAGGACTGCATTTGCAATTCAAAGTTTAAAATAAGGACTTTTACTGCATTTTCAAAAAGATAGACCAAACAAGTAATTTATCCAAACCATAGGAACAAAACGTACAATTTACTCTTGTTTTTTTGATTTTTGACGATTGCCGACCTTGTTCGAATTTTTGGGTCGCTTTTTTTTATAACCTTTTTCTTTTCTTGTTCGAATTCTTTTTGGAAAAGTTAAATTAGACTTTTCATTTGGATAATCATTTTTACAAAATATTATATTCGTCTCATCACTTATTCTTTTTCTTTTGGGTGTTCACCACGTAGCTTTTACCAAGATCAATAACGATAGAAAACCAGGGACAGAACCGGGGTTTATATTGGTATCCAGCACCTCTATAGATTTTTTTTTTTATGTATTGTTAATTTTTGGAAAAAACATTAATTTTTTCAAAATGCATATTAAATGCACACGGTCCATCGAAATATGTTTCTATATTATGGTTCCAAAAATTTTGTGCACCCGATTATATTTGGTCCTGTTTCGGTCCCTGTAAAAAACTATTTATTACATTTTTTTTATTTCAAAATAAATGTCCAGTTTGACATTTTAAAGTCTTTTTTATTCAGTTTTAACTTTAAATATTTTTATTTATGTTATATAATCTTTAATGAATCATTAACTACTATGCATAATTTCGTTCAGAAAAAAAAAATACCATGCATCTACGGCTATGCTATGTTTGTCGCTCGGTTTTATGAGGGCTTACAAAGGGCTTGGGCTTCTACAAAAAGCTAGCTCATTAGATAAGATTTCTTAAGCTTTTATAAGCCATAAATCTTCATAAGCACAAGTCAATTAAAACGACCTTATGAGGGAGTTATGGTTAGTCAAAATGCTTAAATACCTTCATAATAAAGCATTATGGATTATCACGCAAAAGCTGAAAAATATCTGAATTTCATTTGATGTCATTTTATGCGATTTTACATTAATAAAGTTTAGCTCTAACTAATTCACTAAATACTTTTATGAAAATATTAGCTCCGGCTTCCGGCTTATGATATAAGCTTCAGCCTCCAACTCTAACCTTCAGCCATAGCTCCAACCAATTTCACTAACATAAACTATACATACATCTAACATCAAAATCCTCTTTTGAATATAAAAAACGTGACCTTTAAATGTGCAAAAATATGTCTAATTCTATTTTTTTTTTTTTTTAAATGGTTTTATTTTTGAAAGTGACCTTCTTTAATATAGGTAAAAACAACTTAAAGTATGTATTCAGTTATACCGATTTTGACCAAAGATACGCAGGACGAGAAACGAACCTGGTCAAGTAGTTCATGTACTCCTAGAAATGGTAAGATCACCTCGTGTTAGCTCTTGTACATGAACTACTTCTTAGCCTGAACTGTAATAATTGTTTAAAAGGATGATCTGCAATAATTGTGCATCTTACGACTAACATGCATATCCCAACTAACATTGTGAAGCCATCTCTCGCAATACAAGTTACATTTAATTATAATTCATTAATTCACAAGTAGTGGCTTTCCAATCACAGTTTAGAAGGCTACAAATTGTCATAGGTAAGAATGACATGGCAATTGAGCCAACTTACTTGACTTTTCATTATACATCAGCAATAGGTTAGCAAAAATACAAGATTTTGAATAGACAGATAAATGCAAGAAAATAAGAAGTTGAAAGTGACCTCTTTTTCTTTCTTCCAAGATCTCACATCTGCAAAGTTTCAAGCCTTCTTGCATCTTTGTACTAACACGTGTTAATTTGCGCCCAAAAATAAAATACAGTGGTTCAAAAATCGTGAATACAAAGAAAAGCAATCAACTACGCTTTCTTGATTTGGTGAGGGTTTTAATCATCCCTTTAGTGATCTTCCAAAACCAAAGCAGATTCATCAATGCTAATGCCGGTGGAATCGTCAACAAGGTGTAAAATCCCATCGGATAGTAAACTAGCTTCACCTGAAAAATACACACGAAATGGATCTTCAGAGCCGGTAATAGGCCAACCAAGATTCTTCTAAACAGTTGCGTCCAAAAAAATTGAAATTTTTATACATAATTAGTATGCCAAATATGACTACCACCACCAACAACAACAATACCCAATCCCGCCGGAACTATGCCAAATATGACTAGAGAAGTTAAAATTTTCTAATAATAACGTAATTGGGTCAAGAAGTTATATTGTCACATGCAAGAAGTTATGATGTTTCCTTTAAGCAAGAATTTTCTTACCATTTGTCTTATCACATATAAGAACATAACTTGAAGCAACCCATTCATAAGTAAATGGGTCAAAACTATCACCTCTACAACAAGGGTTTGAAACAACTTACCTGATCAAAATGTGTATATATGTGGTAGAAAAAGTAGACGAACAAAATGATCCTGGCAAACTGCACATACACAAAACCATATGTGTCACCTTATGTAGATCAACCAAAATCACAGAAGTCTAACAAAATGGGTTAATCATCAAAAACACAAATATATTATAGGTCATGAATCATGATGACATGATTAATAAGCATTCCAAAAACCAAAAATGTCTGTTGTCGAATAGGCAGGTGACTAGTATTATTCCGTTTATTTGTTAATTAACTGTAGACAAATTCAGGGTACGATAGACATTACCAACCACCCTACAAACATTGCAAGACCATTCAACAAGTAAAGGGCGGAGGTCTTCTTATTGGCAACATCCAAGTACCTGCATATGCATATCTAAAGAGTTATTTATGGAATCTGAATGTGAAGAAATGAAGTTTGTATTTCTTGTTCATCAATGATTACCATCTTAGATTCACAAAGGGTGTTGTGATCTCCGTGAAGAGAACAATAAGGATGTAAAACTGAACTTGGCCACTTATAAGTGACTGAATAATGGCAAACAAGGAGAGTCCATGGTGAAAAAACTGTCAAGGCAAAAGAGATGAATTCAGTACGGAGTAAAACCAAAAAATGCTTCAACCGGTTCTTATTTAATATATGTTAGTACTTCTGGATGCGTAATTGAAATTTTTATACATAATTAGTATGCCAAATATGACTACCACCACCAACAACAACAATACCCAATCCCGCCGGAACTATGCCAAATATGACTAGAGAAGTTAAAATTTTCTAATAATAACGTAATTGGGTCAAGAAGTTATATTGTCATATGCAAGAAGTTATGATGTTTCCTTTAAGCAAGAATTTTCTTACCATTTGTCTTATCACATATAAGAACATAACTTGAAGCAACCCATTCACATTTCAACATTAAAAGTGTAACTTTAATTAAGTTCGCAAGCTTGGCAAATGAATAAAAAAAAGCTTAATTTACATATAGTGATTTTTATTAGAAATATAATTTAACTTCGGAGTCCATGCAAGCCCATTGGAACCGAGCTTGTTTGACCAAAGTAAAAGCATGTGTATACTTACATATTCAACACCACCTAAAGCTGGATACGTCCATATAATCATTGCCAAATCCGTGAAGAAATAACCAATTGACATCTGCAACCAGACAAGAACACACACAAATAAGCACATCGTCTTTAGCAGGGTACCACCTTTATTTCTTTTAAATAGGACCCGTAATCATATAATAATATTCTCAAACCGTATAAATAGACCTAACAAATAAAAAATGTTCAATGGTCATTACCATATGGCGGCTAGTCTAATAACAACATAAGATTATAAATCTTGTAATGCTTCCAAATACAAGCATAAAATATATGGAGTACCAACAAACAATCACATTTCATTTCTTCGACCCACAAACCATTTAATGGGTCGGATCAGGTTACGTTTATCCTAACGGGTCAAACAGGATGAAAACAAAAGTCACACAAAGTTTATATCAAATACACAAAGCCTCCTGTAGAAAGTAAATTATTATAATCATAATCGCCACACTAACTATGTATATAAAAAAAAGAACTACATAAAAGTGTTTCATGTCAAACATGCCGACTGCACAAAACTGTACCTGATTTGACCCATTACCCTATGCCCCCATTTTTCCACCTTTACACAAAACGTATACATTAAATATCCTAAAACAATATATTTGAGGCCAATTAAAAAAAAGCATACCCCAAGTAAAATGTCGGATGGCGCAGATGATCGGTTAATGATTAACTCTTTTTGATTGCTTTCATCAAAAACATCTGAAAAGACCAAAAAGTATAGAGAGCCAACAGCTGCAAAAAGTGCATGGAAGGTTGAGAATCCCCTAAAAGGTAGATTAATATCAAGTTAGCTAATGAAATGATATAAGTAAACTATAGGCAGCAAAAAGCTAAAGGAAAGATGTTAATAATCAATGTAGATGGAATATAACCTGTTTTTCCATTCAAGTTTCTGCGTGTTATTGAATTTGTTGAAACCTTTATAGAACAAGGGGCTAATCACACCCGTCACTTCATAAGCCTTCGAAACAAATATATTACACTCTTAGAATTAAAGGAAAACAAAGCAAGTAAAGATACAAGGATTTGTATCAACCAATGAGTTCTGGGGTGCTAAGATGTGCACTTTGATAGTGAGTTATGTGATAATTTCAACTTCAGTTCCAAAAGTTACTACTGGTTACTTGGCTGCAAAAAAATCGATTACTGGAAGATAAGCTAAAAGTACTTTTATATCCTCACTGTCAATAACTCCGCAAATCAGATATCCTAAACTACCCGACATCCGACACTATAAAAAGTCCAAACTGATTATGACAACTTCATTAGGTTCAACAAGATGCAGTACTTCCAAACATCATCTCTAGCAACACATTCTATGATAGTTGTGGATATCACACATCCAAACACCAGTAAGTACCATAATCCCATTCTACTACTTCAAGTCATACTAATCACTTTGGGAACACACATCCCCATAAGTTTTACATTGTCTATGCTAATTTACTCATGTTACAACTTATAATATAAACACAACATACATGAGGGAGCACATTATTGTATCCAGCTAGAATCTAATATCATTATAAATGGATAATTGTACTGTATGAACTTACATGCCAAGGGTCACTCAAACAGGGTGACGGAGGCGGACCAAGACTACAAATGACCAGGTGTACAAATTTTGTTTGACATAAATAATGGATCAACTAAACAAGATATGTAACACAAAATTTTGGGACACGGAATTTTTGACCAAAATTTACACTGCCCGGCAAAAATCCATGTTCCCATGACCCGGCCTCTTGGGTCGGCCCCTAGTGCTCCATTATCAAGTGACCCATTTAAAGTTATCCTAAGAGCCTTGGCATGTAATTAATGCATAAAGCACCTAACTTAACTACCACAAAACCACAAAAACAAAACAATATAATTGAAGTGAAAAACACTGTACCATTATACAAAATAATACTCCAATAAGAAGCAAAAAGTACTTACAATTTTACACATTAAAACGCCCCCAAAAACCGAAAACAACCACAAGATTTGTTTACTTGGAGTAGCATGATTACCAATAACACTCAAACCAGAAACATTATAATCCATACTCCCTCCTTCCATTTCTCCCAACTGCATACAAAATACACAAAATCATATAAATAATACACCATTAAAAATGCTAACAAATACCCATTTCAAGATTTACATAATTACATAAACCCATTTAAAAAAGTTGCATAATTGGTGATAAAAATCACATAAATAATACACCAT